>JARJDW010001919.1:0-18801 GCA_030264715.1 Adinopsis sp. GC000173
CTTTATCGTTTCGTTTATATTGTTCGTTAATCAGTTTAAGCAATAAACGAATCATAATGTTAACGAAATCAATCTTTACGGCCCAAGTGCAGCAATTCAGCTAAGCCCGCGTATTGGTATACATAATTCACTCATTACGACTATGTGGATTTAATGATGTTATAAATTCAAAGCGTTGAAAATATGAAAATTTTACGTTCGCTCATAAAAAGAATATAATATAAACGATGCGACATATAAAATATACATTGGCGCAATTCGCTCATTCACTTATTTCGCACGATGTGAAGGTTAATAACGCTGTTTTCGCGTGCAAAGGGCTCAAGCGAGTGCAAAAAAAGAGTTGGTTTATTAACTGTTCGCATAGAGTGCATATAGTAGAACGTGGTGCGATTCTCTTCTCTATATATTGTAAGTACAATACTAGAGAAGAAGAAGCGCCTTGCAGCAGCAACAGGTGGCGTATAAAAAATTTACACCAGGTAGATTGTGCGAGGCGATTATAAAGCGCGTTTCGCAAATAGTTTTTGCAAGCGCGCGCGCTAATTGGATGATTAAGTGCTGTTAAAATGCCCGGACATGCCGCTGCTACTGAATTGTTTATTAATACACCGCGCAGCTATCTGTTCTTGCTAGAAAAATCATTACCGAGATTTTAATTAATTTTTCACTTATACTGCTTTATACTTCTTAATTTGTTGCTATAATGCTTTATAATTAATATTGTTCTAGGACGGATTAGCATTGATATATTTATAGCAATATACATTTTAAATCCATGGTTAAATCTTTAATAAATCCTACGAGACTGATAAATTTCCACCGCAACAACACAACAACGTCGCGCGGTTGGTTTTTGTTAGCATAACAAATTTGCCTTCTTTTTCTCCGCGCAGTTTACGAATATCCCTTCTCTCTATTAGCTTAAATAATTAAGTGGGGAAATTAATGCAATGTGTAAATAAAACTTAATAATAAGCTATAGGTCGAATGGATGTAAATTGGGAAAAAATCATCGTACCCGTATCGATTTTTCATTAATATGTCATCGAAGGGCATTGCTCCACTTTTGTGTGCGTCGCCCGATCTTAATGTTTATTCTTCAAACGATGCCGGGGATAGCCATCATATAATGATAATAGCGGAAATGCGAACTTTATGTGATTATATTCTAATTAAAATGTGCGCTCTAGTTACAGTACAGCACATTAATTATGTTTTGCGAAACGTTTGCTTTTGCAAAAAATGTCGCTCGTTACTTATCGTCTGTCTATTAAGGAGTTGTTAGAGAAAATTCTTATTAAAAATGTGTATGTATTAAATTTCCCAAAAAATGTTGGCGAAATAAGAAACGCTTATCAAAACTACAAGTATTAAATTTCCCAAATTATAAAGTTTTTTTATTGTTTACAATCTTTACAAATGTTTTAAGACGAAGCCATTCAAAATGCGTCTACGAAATTAATTAAAGTGTGGGTGTAATGATTTTTTGCGTCACAATTTATAATTTTTTTTCCATTTTGTGCATTTTTTTAAATCTGTGATACATGAATCTTTTACACACGATGTATTTTACATAAACTAGTTATATATTTAAATATACAAAGTATTTTTGTTGTTAAAGTAGATTTCTCGTCATATTCTTTCTTTCTTGAAGTAAATCTCTTAATATGATAACAAGACGAGCGATGACAAAATTGAAATTCCAAATTTATCCCTCATCCTTTCATGCATTCATAATAATTTTGTTTATATTAAATCAAATCTATTCATAGGGCGCAAAAAATTTAATAATCCCAGACAGACGGTGTGCAAAAAATCGTAACAACAAGTTCGTCATAAACAAATTAGCAAAATGGCAACAGCAACAGCATCACAACATCCGATGCCTGCCGCTCCAAATTTATCATTTTATAATATTATATTTGTTATTGTATTAGTATAAGTAATTTTAAACCACTTTGTTGTGTGTGAGGCAAACTGTTGCGCGTGAAGTAAAGTTAATGTGTATAATATAATGATGTTTTGCGCTGTTCTCACTCCCTCCCAGCAAAACTTTGAATTTAAATAATATCTAAACTAGAATATAATAATTAGGATTTATAATCGGTAGTTGTGTTTTGTTCAAATAAACGCATGGAAATTATAATATTATATATGATAATTAATAATTATGTTTTACATGATTATAATTTTCCTTCGTTTACATTGAATTTTCATATTAACTAAACATAATATTTTATTTACAATAGAATGTAAATGAAAATCAAATATTGTTATATATTAAACCTTTAAAATAATATAAAATATACTGATTTATTGAAATAATATGATTAAAATGCTACTTTAATGTCTAGGCATTAAAAATTATTACAAAACATTCTGAAGTAAATATTCACTATAATATTGAAATTATTATCAACAATGTGATTAAAACTTGAAAACCAACTAAAAATGAACAGTATTCCTAAAATTATTGTGCAACCACTCCTTAAAAGTAGTCTTGAGCGACTTCGGTGTATTTTTGATTAAATTAAAAGTGCACTGCTCGTTAATTTAAATGAAATTTGCTTAAAATCTTTTACATTTTCATTACAATCCAATTTGGCCGAAATTTATGTTTGAATTAACATTTTTTTATAATTAAATAATACTAAACTGCATTAAATAAATATACACGTATATATATACTTGAATATCCTGAATTGGAAGTAGTAATGCATAAAAAATATAGAGCACCAGTACCTAAATGGCTATGTCGTGCAATTGCCATTTAATTTCAAGACTTTATAAGCCCCCCGATAAAAACTCGTGGCTCTTAAAATTAGCATTAATAATAATTCGGGTTGCGGGTAAGCAGCAACTGATCTTAATAATACAATAAAAAAAACGAGCGCCCCGGCAATTTGTATTTGAATCGGCTGGCCCGACATAAATTTCTACTAATGCCATCATCACATTTTTAAGTTTAAGTGCACAGACACAGAGTCTAATTGCCGGCAATTTACATAATTTTGAATGTTGCTGCACCTTCGAGGCCCCGTTTTGCACTTATTTTTTACGATGTGAGAACGGCCAAATTACGATTATTAATAAGGGTGTTTTATTGATTCCTCTTCTCTTCTTCTCTGCGCCGTGAGCCCAAAAATATAATCTTTCCATTTCAATTTACGATTACGCGATTTTTTTGCGCTTGCCCATAAATTTTAATTCGTTTACTGCCGTTAAAGCGACTTGTTGATTTTTTCGAGATGTTGTTGCTGTTAGTGTAGCTGTATGCAGGTATGTGTACGCGCTATTGTTTTGTCTTTAGCGTTTTCTCTCCGAAAACTAAACAATGCGCACTGTATAGGAATATTTAAAAGCCTTAATGCCCCGAACATGATTATAATCTTTGGCTCGTAAATGGTCGCACATGTGGAATACTAATCGCTTTTAATTGCTTTTCGTTTTTGTGAATGCACAATTTTTCCCTCCCATATTCAATTACGAAACAATTACGTTGTATGTAATGTCTAATGAAATCTGTTAATTAAATGTTTTAAAAATAATAAAATTGTTGAGTGGCGTTTGAAATGCACAACATTCTTAAGACGAAGACAATGCGCATATTTTACATTTTCTTTCACCAACCTCTTATTATATACAGAGCGAGGCATAATTATTAAAACATATTGAGTACAGTTGTGTTCAGTTTATAGTAAACATTTTGATAATAAATATAATGACACTTGTTCACTATGATATGAACACGAGTGTACTATGGCGACGAGATTTTTTTAAACGTTGAAATAATGAAATCATTAATGCTTATCTTTCACAACGATTAAGACCAGAAACATATCAATATAATTGAATTTAATGTCGATGAGATCAAAGCCGAAACGTATCATCGATTATTTTCAATCGATTAAAATTATCTTAATTAATTAAAGCCGCAGCAGTCTTTTTAAATATGCAAACAAATTCGAGGGAATGCGCGCTTTTCCACGCGCTTTAATTAAACTAAATTTGAAAAAATAAATAACGCAACGCGAGGACGCAACGCAATTAATTAATTAATTAATTAGTCGGCGCAAAATGCGTCGCCGGGCGCGAAAATTGAAATTGATTAATATATATATATATTTGTGCGCGCACAATTTAATTAGACGCTATAATAGATTGCATTATTATGCAATCGCACTGCCTGGTAGGAGATCAATCAAGTCGTGTAGGCTAATTGATTCGTCTTGGACGCGTCGTTGACGTCAATAAATCTTTTTCGTGCGCTTCGTTGTCGTCGATGATGCTTTTTTTCCCTCTCAGTGTGTGTGTGTTTTTTTGGCTAGTAGTACTACTACTTAGTTTGCAAACGTCTCGTGCAGTTGTTGTTCTTCTTCTTCTTGCCCTCCTGCGTGATTCTCATTCAAATTGCGCGAATGAGAAATAAAAAAGTTTAGCGAATAAATCATTCAAATCAGTGGAAGAATAATTTAAGTAGACAAAATATGTATTTACTAACAATATGTATTTTTTATTTTTAGATGCGTACTAAATTTGATAAGTATGCCTTAATGTAATTGAATTACTTATTCTTGTAAAGGTCAAAGCGTTATTGGAGACAAAAAAAGATTTAAAACTTCAAAGTCTACCTTTTTTATTAAATTAATTTTGATTTAGAAACCTTTTTCGTCAAGAAGAATGAAAATAGTACTAATAGAAATGTTGTGAAGATTGTAGAATGTCCAGCGACATGTAATATGTAGTAAAGTAATAAACAAAAATATAAAAGCGCATGTTATTAAGCCAGCGGCACCATCTTAACATTCATGAATAATTTAAACAATTTTAATGGACTCAAATATATTGTTGGAATCGAATATAAAAATTTTTGAATTTTCATTTGAATTACATTAAAAATTAACATAGCTAATTCATTTATCAATAATTAGCATGAGGCACTGCATTCGATCATAAATTATTTAAATATATTGCATTATATTATATGGCGAATAAAAGGGCACGTTTGAATTTTAATTTAGGTTGTTGCATCTCTACGACTGTGTATATAAAGTCTTGGATTACACTTGAAAACGATCTTATCTCCGATTAAATAAATGTACTGTCTTCCATTGCAGCAGCCAGCAACAACAACAGGAGTCAGAGCCGGTTTCAATAAATTGCAATGTTGCAAAAAAATGCTTTATATCAATAGATAAACAATTAATGGAACAATATATGCGTTTATACAAAAAAATTGTGTAATTAAATATTTTTTTGCTTAGAAATTTTGAGACATCTTTTTAGAAAAATATGAAAGCTTGTTAGCTGCTTGAATATCTAACATTTTTTACCTCGTATTGCAGCTTTGTTTCATGTTTTGTGTTGTTGATTGTTTACAACAACTTGAAAATGTGTGGTAGCAAATATAGTATTCCGCCGAGTTGAGTAAAACCGGCTCTGAGATTCTTGTGTGTGTGTTTGTGTGTATAAATTGTGCAATACGTAGTAGTATAGTAGAAGAGTATCTTTCCTCATTTTTTCTTTATAGGTTTGTAAGCATTAGCTTACACTAATAGGGAAAATGAGCGACGATAAAGCGCGAGCACAAAACCGTTTCGCTTTATTATCGCGCGCTTGCTTGGCGCGCGCTCTTTCTCTATTTTTTGCGCCGACACATTTATCACATCTAACAAGATTACAAACGCGAGAGCGATATACAAGTGAGAGGAGCCGGTCGCCGTCTCATCGTCTTTCTTCCATTTACCATTTAAATTATTTATTAACATTATTTTCAGAGGCGTAATGCAACTCCTTTCCTATGTCGTTTTTCAATTTTCAAATTACCGTATCGCATTGCATTTAGACAGACAACAACAGTGCAGGAGATATTGCCTTGAATCGTAAAAAATGTAATTTTTTAATACAAAAGGACTTAAAATATTGTTTTTAGTTAATTATTTTTTTTCAAAAGGATTTTTATAAAGCACAATGTTTATTTAATGTTATAAAGTTCTTTGTGTGGAAATTATTCTGGGAAAACAATGCAAACAACTTGTCCTGCAGGCATATCGTCATTTTTTGATCATGATTCTTTTTGACATTACATTTTTAAGGCGTTAATGTTTAAATTTTATATAGATACTAATAATTGCCTTTTCTGCGATATATTTATATATAAAAATTAAACTAAAATTGTTGATTCACAACTTTTAACTTCTACTTACAATTTAATTCCGCTATAAAAATATCTAAACATCCACCATTTGATACCTTGCTTAATTAATTAACGTCGAATAAAATGCATTTTTAACGAATGAAATGAAATATTTTATGACACTTTTTGGAAATACGGTTAAATTATATATTTTTCGAGCCATAAAATTTTAAGTGAAAACATCCTCTGCGCGCACGCTCTTTATCACACAATTATAATCGTGCGCTAATTAATTAAATCATTGCTTTTTTAGCGATTTTTACGATGCCGTAAAAATATCGTTTCCTCCGAGAGAGAAAAAAATAAAACATCAATCATCGCACAACAGAAAACCACACAAAAAGTGTTCGATTCTCATTAAATTTAAAATTTTCGCTGGTTTATATATCGTAGAGAGAATGTTTTGCGCTCACAGCACAAAACAGCGAAATTTACATCTCATTTTATTTAATATCTTAATTTATAGCCGCCGATTTTAATTTTATGCAAATTTCTAAAGTATATAGATAATTAATTATCATCGCCAAATGTGATCGCGCACACAAATGCAATAACAATGTAATTATGGCAGAAAATGTGTTGCTTTGAAAAATTACATATTTCCTCGAGCATCGTTTTAACCAAATCTTGTGTAAAATATAGTTAAAGCAATTCATCAATTTTTTTCTCTTCTGTGCAGTGGATGGCTAAATTTATGTGAGTTTTATGATTAAAATAAAAAAGCGATTAGTTAATTATTATAATCAGCGAAAAATTTAAAATTCTAATAATGATAATAATAATAAATTTGAAAATAATGACTTTATTTTTTTGTGCGCTTTTTATTTTTGGAAAATAATTATTATTGTATATTTCGCCTAGAACTAAACTACACACATGTTTGACTAATTAAAATATTCCAAGATTAGATTTAATTATATAGATTATGTAAGATAACATAACACTTCTGTTTCTTTCTGCTGGTGTAGATTTTACATCATACTTGTATTGATTTTAGTAGTTGAGGCATAATATATCTGAGACAAAGATTAGACGCACACCAAACATCATTAACGCGCTTCAAAATAGAGAATTCTATTATTAGAGTGTTTGTGCGATGGTGATAAGACTGTGGCAGGTAAACCGACCAAAACAATGTGTTCGATAATATTCGCTGATGGTTACATTCAATTTCAATTCGATTAGAATTCGCTCTGTAATCATTTCAAATTATTTTTTATCTTCACCCTCCGTTTCTTAAACCAAAAATTTTTGATGGATTTTATTGTTGATTTTTTGCATTTTCAATCAAATTCATTATGGACAAAGAAAAATCCATCAAAATTTTTTGGTTAAAAAGTTGTGGAGATGGCGAAAAAATAATTTAAAACGCACTAAAAATTACTAATGAAGCGTAAAGGACTATTATAGGGATTTACATGTAGCAGGGTTTATCTGTGACGTCACAGGTAGGCCCTGAAGCAATCGCAACTGCTGCGCTATCTACAAGTCTTGCTAGGTTGGTCTACTTATGACGTCACAGGTAGACCCTTTTTATCATAAATCTTCGTTTTTCTCGATTTTTGAACAGTTTTGATATTAATCCTAACATGTTTTGATGGAAAATAGCAAAAAATCCAAAGCAAAAAAATAATTTGGAACGAAACATTAAAAAACTATAACTTACGTTATAGAATTTATATTAAAAAGTAAGGAATTTAAAATTGGCAAAGGAAAATAAACATATAACTAACAAGAATGTTGTTTACCTCTTCTTATTCCATCTAACCATCAAATCAACATGTGAATAAAAATGTTTTATAAATGTATGTATGCATATGTGCGCATGCATACTTTTACGAAAATATTTTATTATTAAACATTTAGATGTGATTGAAAGGAAGTGGCTATAAATTTTATTGCCCCGCTGCTACTGATGTCAAACGCGCGGCGCAAATACGTAATTGAAATTCAACAAAAACACACACACACACAGACACACCAAAAAAACAGCATACAAACAAACAATTGATTGACAGATTTAATTTATAGTTAATAATTCATGCGAGCTTATGTTGGCAGCCAGCCCAAACTTTTTCTTTTTGCCGTTTGTTGTGTATACTACACATACATATTTGCGGAATAATGTTGTTTTTTAATTGCACATTAATCGTGCGAATAAATAGCGCTGGAAGATATTGAAATTCCTACAATTTGACTTAAAATCTTTTAAATTATAGGATAATCATAATATTACGATGGATGATTTCTAAAGGCGATAGCTGTAAAATATCATTTTTTATAAATATAATCTAGAATCGAATGTTACAATGGTACAAATGCTTTTATTTATTAGTATATTACAAAATATTTTCAATTTTAAATATAAAATCGAACGTATATGGAATGGAGTTAAAACTAAAACGTATAAATTGCTTTTTGTTTATTGCTTTTTTAAAACAACTTGTTTTGTAATACAAAATAGGAAATTGAAAAAAAAGGCAATATTTATTGTTAATAAGAAACTGTATTTTTTTCTCTCCTTATACACACACACTTTAATTTCTATGTACCTACATAAAAAATGTTCACCTAATCTTTAATGCTGCAAGAACATTTTATGTTCGATTTAGAACAAAACCTACAATAAATACAATAGATTGTGCCCCACTAGTTGGAAACCACTGCTCTAAGTACTTTGGGGCAGTACAACGTTGCATTTCTCACAACACGAACGCCGAACGAAATTTTGTGTCATAATAGCGCCTCATTAATTAACTGTAACTCTTCCTAATTGACACACGATAATTCAGGCTGAAAAATGATTTGTTAACTATGTTGTACAACAAGAACAACAACAACACGCAAATGAGGCAACAGCCGCAACAGCAGCAGCGGCAGTAGCTGCATGCTGACGCTCGTTTGTATATTGTAAAACGATGTTTACAATGTGCGATGATTAATTTATTGACACCGTTTTTTAATCGAAATTAATTATCGGATCAGACTTCAATTAGATTACGTTAATTACGCCGATGTAGTAGTAGTTGTAGTAGCGAGTGCATGCAGAGTTTGCAAAATTGCAAGAGATAAAATTTATTCTCATTAAACGTGCTAAAAATAAACAAGAATGTTAATTGCGTTAAATATTCTTAACTATGCTTTTCAATAACTAATTATTGTTTATAAAATTAATTAAGAAAGAAATCAAACTTGATTCATTAGTATGGAAAACTTTTTAATGCAAAAAGCAGGTTTTTTGAGCACATGTGACTAAATTAATCTAGAATTTCTAAATATGTTTTCTAATTATATTTTCATTGTGTTTGGAAGTATATAATTCAATTTAAATGCTTAAATAAACATATCAAAAGTTTCATTAGTTTCATGATAGACTAATTATAGGATTGTTGGAATGCATCTATTCTATGAATATACTGTGTATTGTTTTAATCAAATTTCATTTTCTATATTCTATATTTGAGCATTTAGAGGAATTTGGTTGAATACTACATAAAATTTTATATTAAAATATGTAACGTTCCCAATTTGCATGGAAAAGAAAATACATACTAACAAATATGTGGGCGTTTGTAAAAAAGTACATTTTGCAAACATTTGCGTAATTATCCAAACAGAAAGTATGCTTCATGAAAATCTATAGCAGCACATGAAACATAAAATATTAACAACATCAAAAAGAAAGATTTTTATCTAATGTATCATAGCTTTTTAAAACACTTTCTTCACGGCTTCGCGCGCTCCTATTTATTCATTCGTACCGAGCCGGAGCGCAATAAAATTTTATTATTAATACCTTGCTTTATGTATGTTGCAATATTAACACTCTTGAAGAGATCATTTGTTTTATCACATCGGGGGCCCATTAAGAGCGCATTAATGATTTTTTAATAATTAAGGGAGTGAGTGCAACACGCAACGCATTCCATTCAAAATCGAATAAATGTGTTTGATCGATCGCATTACTACACTTATACTACATTATAATGTTATTCGTAATCTAAATTGAATTTTAAATAATTAAATACCGAATTACATCATTTTAACAGCATCTTGCATGCCTAAACAATCCAATTTCTAATTAAAAATTAACATGTAAATGTTGCCTAATGATAGGTGGCAATAAATAAATAACTAGTTTCTCGTTATACTATATTATAAACATTTTTTAATAATAATGAGAAGAGAAGAGAAAAAAACGTACTACGGCTAATTAATTTGATTCGTAGATGAAATATGTTTCGGACGTTTTTCAGATGCTTATCTTAATAAATTAAATTAAATTAAAATTGCACAATATACATTCGAACCTCGACATACGACCTTAATTAGGTTCCACATGTTTAGACGTATGTCGAATTGGACATGTAAAAGAGGTGACCAAACTGTTAGTTGGAAAGACTATAGAATTTTTGTTTGCCAAAACAGGTCGTATTTCGAATTGGACAAATATCGATATTTATTGCTAGTTGCATATTCAGCAACCAAGTTAGAGGAGGAATATGATGAATGATATTTTATTTGAAAACAAAAAAAATGTAGGGAGATGATAATTTATAATATTCCATGTCCATCACTTCCGGAAATATTCCGTTGATGGACGTGCATATTACAAGTAATGCTGCCCCCTCAAGACACCATTTATCATAGTTAAATCTAATTTTTTTGTTCGCGTCGTCGTCGTCGGTGAAATGTGACTCATTCGATGTGAGGATGATGATGTGACTTAAAAGTGCGGTCGTCGTCGTCGTCGTCGCAATCATTTATAACTTGTTCGTCTGCGACAACTCTTGCTTTTCTTTTGCGAGCGCGTATTATTCGATACGTTTCTATTTGGTATATATTGTGCAAACTTGTTTCGATCGGGATGAAAAAAGCGTGTTGTTTTACTATGGGAATTAAAACACTATTGTTTAGAAACAAGACATGTTTATTAACTGATATTTATTACATGTTAATATTGTTACACAATTAATTATATTATTTAATTTTACTTGAATTATAAGTTTTCTGTTATTATTTATGGAATTAATAACAAACAACAAAAATCGCAGAGCATTTTATCAGGACGAAATCAATAAATCATAAAAGTACTGACTCAGGTCCTGCCAATAAGATGTGGTCATGTTACAAAGTTATTCTACAAAATATCATATATAAAAACACAATAGTGTTAAAATGTAACAGTAAATACAGTTTCGTGTAAAATCGTTATAATTAAATTTAATTACGCATCAATTGCATGAGGCGTCGTTTAGTATACTAATAAACAACAACAACAAGCAGCATGCCGCATGATTGGAAATACATATAAGCAGCGCGCATAATATAGTGGATTTAGAAATTTCTCTCGTTAGTTAATTAGAATATAGCTTCGAGATGTTAATCGAAATTCAAGTACTACATCTACTTACGTACAATCTAACACAAATCATGTTTTTTTATTTATACATAATTTTACAATGTGAATGATGAGGAGAATTATTACAACCGACACCCACAACCTACGCACCATGCTTTTTGTTTTTACATCTTAATTCTATACGTGATAAAAAAAGGTTGCAGGCGAAATAAATGGAGTTGTTTGAGTCTTCTCCTGATATTTTCTGGCGCTTCTTCTCTAAAAGGTTAATTGTGCGCAACAGAAATCCGGTTGTAAATGTGTATGGATGAAGGAGAAAAAAATTGCTGTGAAAACCACCCACTTCCTTTCGCCGATCAAATCGTCAAATCGTAAATTCATAATTAGACGGTTCGAGGCAGGAAATTGTATTAGAAAAATTAATGATGACAAGAAATTATGTAAATTGTAGACATAGCAGGTATATAGAATACACGGTATTAATAAACGATTTTTTTTATGTATAATGATAAATTAATATTTAATTTTCAACATGTAATAAATTATGTTTGTGTGTTTGTTTACAATTAGCTTTGTATATTAAAATATCACACGTGTAAATAATTCACTAATTAATTAATTTCATCGATAAATAAATAATTTCAAAATGCGACAAACTTTGTTATCACGACACTTTAATTCCAAGCAAAAACAATTATTTACACAAATTTTAAAGTTTATTCACTATTTATGTTTTTATATCTTGTGCATCAGCTTTTGATCGATAAATGTTTTGTATTTTGTTTGATTGAAATCAACATAAACTTTGCCACGATAATATTTAATCCCACACAAATTTATATTCTCAGGTGTCTAATTTGAATTGTATTTTATTGCATTAAAGTACAATAAAACAAATTAAAAAATAATAAATCATACAAAACTGGCCGTTAAAGCCATGAAATTTAATTAATTTAATAAAACAAAGTCAAAAAATATCTGGTGTAAATAACATATTAATTAATTGATTAATTGTTAACTCGATAAATATTACAAATTTTATTTAAAAACATCTGCTTTAAATACAGACACATTTTATTGCTGTATTAATTCATCGTGTTTAAATATTTTTGTATATAATACAAAATTAAATGAAGGTGAAATATTTGCCTGTTGATGCGACGAAATTGATCGTGAAAGCAAGCAAGTAAGCAAGCGAGCGCTAATAAATATAACCCACCAATAAATTCATTTAATAATAAAATATTGTATAAAGTTGTTATTTTTATGTATATACATAAAATTTGAATAATAATAATACTCGTGTAGTAAAAAAACTTTTATTTTTTTATTTCGCACACTGCACCGAAATTTTATCCGCGCGCGCGCGCGCCGCCGCAATTGAAATTTTATTTCCAAATAAATATTTATACAGCTTAATTTTCTTGTTGACATAGCACACGGCTGCACTTTACTTCGTTTTGTTGCCGGCTTGCTTGCTTTATTATCATTTATTTTTGCTTCTTTTTGCTTGTGTATGGGGATACAAATTGAATGCAACCGGCATTTTAGCGAAATTTATCGGTGACAATTAAGTGTCTTCGTGTTTTTGTTTTTATGTGCGGATGGAAATTATTTTGAAATGTAATTCGGCTCGTAAATTGCCGATGCAATACATAAACGTCGCTTAATAATACCAATAAAAATAAACGAATGGTGACAATTGAATGTTTTTGGAAATGGTCCCAATCCCAATTTGAACCAACACAAGCAATGTAAATTTATTTATAATCGCCTTAAAATGGTATTTATGTGCGAAATTCAATATTGGGATATAATTTGCTTTCTTGGCTTCTTGCGCGCGCGAGCAAATAATAATCAATTAAGGCAGATGTTTGCAAAATATGATATTTATGTACGTAAACACATACGAGATTTACTACTTACACGAAAAACATTTAAAATTTATTTTTATGCTGATTGTCATAATTATAAATAAAATTTCGCTGTGAGCAGAAATATTGTGCTATGAACGCAAACACATCACTTTCAATTAACAAAAAATGAAACTAATAGACAAATAAATCTAATACCCAAGTGTATAGTCCTTAGATCAGTGGTTCTCAACCATTTTTTTATTATTAACGTACTATTAGGCACGTTATTTCTCTAGTTTAGTACCTCTTGATGGTATCGCAGTGAATATCTATTAAAGGTGTCGACGGATCCACTTTTCCTTCACTTTATATTACAAAAATAGTAAAAATTACCTATTGGATTACTACAGCTATTAAATGACTATAAAAAATCTTCAAATTATTACAAGTTTTTGATTGATGTCTTATCTTCACACCTTGTTGTCTATAAATCTAATAAAAACTTTACCATAAAATATATTTATAATTATCTTGAATCCCATGCACTGTAAGCAACATTTCCAAAAACCGACATAACATCTAATTCCAATATAATGGATGAATCTATAAATAGAAATGTTTTGTATTGTACCAACCGACAATTATGATCATTAAAAATTTTATAATAATCGAGACTTCAAGACAACATCGATACATCGCGAGAGATAGATAAAAAAAATTAATAACATAATTACGAGTATCAGAGAACAATGTTTCATTGACTTGTTGTTTTTTTGTGCTGCGTTCGGATTTTTTATCATCGATAGAGTCGTCGTCGACGACGTGAATCATTATTATTACGTTACGTTGTAATTAACAAATCAAAAAATTATCTATAGAGTCAAAAATAATGTACAGTTAAATTAAAAATGTTTTACTAAATGAAATAGTAGTGCGAGAAAGAGAGAGAGAGAGAGGGAGAGTGGTTCTTGCTTGCTCAATTTTTTGTGCGGTGCAAAATATTATAATTAGCGCATTAAATTAAATTGGAAATAAAATGCTATATAAAATTTATTAATCTATCTAATTAATTTTTCAATTATATATGTAGGTAGGCTAAATTTTTATGGCGAATTTATCGATTGTTAATTAATTAACAAATAATTTATGAAATTTAATTTTTATTTCTTTATTTTAATAAAATATTTACATCACAAACAAATATTGAATTATAAATACATTATAATTACATTTAGGTATAATTTATAAATTTAGGAATTATTATTTTATCATTTTAGTATTGCAATGTTCCAACTCTGAATAATTTTCTCTGTACATTTATTTAATAATTGGAACGTTTACTTTACCAAGTGCTTTGCCTGCAGTACATAATAAACGATGCCAGCGGCTTTTTATGTTTTGAATCAATTTTCGTTAATTGCAAGTTATTTACAGGCTTTATCTTAAAAAGCATTTTACATACGTATATATGCATCTATCTACTTACTACTATACGTTGATTTATCGTCGTGGCTGCTCGGCTTAATCAAAAACAATTTCGAGAGTGATTAGTGACGAAATCGTGAAAGATGAAAAATTTGATGCTATTTAAACTATCAAATCTAAATCACGCTCAATTTGTTCGAACATCTTTTCGCTTTATTAGAAAATTATTCAGCCGCATTAATTTTCATGATGCTTTGATACGAAAAATAAATAGTTTACACCGCCCAACAAAACAAATCTCTAGCGGATTAATTTATGCGCGAAATTTGCATAACAATCCATTAAGAAATTAATATTTTTGGGATGTGAATGATGCGGGGAGATAGAAATCACGAAATGGCAATTTTTTGTTGTTGTTGTAATAAATATACAATTTAGGAAAACATTATTTTTTAACAAATTACCTAACAGTAACCGTGCTGTATCAGCCAATGAAATCATTTTACTTTACTAATAAACAGATACACAAAAAAAGAGAATGGAATTTCGTATATTCACATTCAAATTCAAATTCAAACTTGTATGTGTACGTTCGTATTTGGCATTTAGCGTATATGAATTTTCTATTAAAATTCTGTTTTTGGGGCTGGTTTAAAGTTGAAATTAGTTTTTGGATTATCATGTTCTGTTATGCTATGCGTACTTGACTTTCTACGAAATCTAAAATTATATATAAAATATTTTAATTTGCAATATGTAGTATACATATAATATGCGCATTTATAATTATTATGGCAAGAATAGTTTGGTTGTGTATGTTGTGGTAACATCGCATCATTTATGTTTGTTATTAATCATATTTTTCTATTTTTTTAATAAACATATTATGCAGTACATGATATAGAAAATTCGAGCAACAAACAGTTTATACACCTTTATACGTTGTGTTTTTTCGGGTCGCCTGCGGTTAGGTGCAACTAAAATTACAGAACGCGCCACAGCTGTATATTCGTGTGTGCATGTTAAAATATTGTTTTAAAATTAATGTTTTACATACATACATGTGTGTGTGTGTGTTGTGTTGTGTATTTGGGTGTTTAAATAAATTAGTAATAGGAGTGTTTATTTAATTAGTTCTCACATCCATAATACTAATAATAGATAAATTATCTACCGATCAAGTTATAGGTATAGAAAAAAATAATTTTAATTTTCAGCGTAATTAAAAATTTATATCTACTCTTAAAGCATAGTGGGAGAAAATTTAATTAATCGTTTGAAAAAATTATGCTTTGATGCACATTTTTGTTGAAACTTAGTGAAGACAAAGAATGTTGTTTCATATTACCTATAGGTAATAGGAGAATATGTAAACCTATTCGACAATAGTGAAAGCATTTTATTGCATACTTGGCAAACTAGTAATTAGATGCACGAGTCCAATTTAATCCATCGCAAACTAAATATTGATTGAAGCACTTGTAGGATTTTAAACAGCATTGACGTTTGCTAGACACTTGTCTTAACCGCAATTATCCATCGCTGAAACTGCACAATTGATGAATGTTAGTAGTAGTGGTTTGCTTTATCTGTAGGAAGAAAAATCCAAAGAAAGATTTTATCATGTATGTAGTAGTAGCGATGCATGCAAATATAAAATGATAGAAAATCACATAAAATTACTACATATATGGGTTTTGTGTTGCAGAAACAATTTTGACAAGTAATGGTTTACTATCTCGAGATTAGCTAACAGCATTTCTACCTGCGAGCACATATATTAAACAAAAATAGTATTGTAAACTACTGAGCATCAAGTGTCTACTATCGAGTAATTCTTAAATAGCAATGATTTATTAGGTATTTAGAATTTCAATATTCAATAACCACGATACGTAACTAGAAGAGCTGTGTTTGTACCATTATTCTATGATTATATTTTTTATTGGTTCTGCCATTTTTTAAATTATTTTTTGCTCCCAATGAAAATTGTTGAGGATATAGGGTGTCAAATTTAATGGTTAAGTTCATTCCTTTTAAAATACTCTAGCTTTTCTGGAATTATTCATGTAGTTTATAACAAATTGGCAAAACAATCAACATGTTTTGAATACCAGGAGAAACAAATTATTGTTAAGCGAAATAAAGCAGCTTATTTTTATCCGAAAATACTCTACATATATGCGTAATTTCCAGGTATCTCCATAGTTATGCTGGCTGATTTATTTATCATTTTGATGTTGCAGTAATAATGCTAAACCGTATGAAGAAGACATGTTACATCTTAATGGGCCAGGCACATTTTAACATCGATTTCTTGACTTTAATAAGGATTAGATGTTGAAGCGTCTAAAAGTCATTGACAGGCAACCTATTACTATCATACATTTTTTGCACATGCTGGTGCCAGGCAAGTTTCACTTCACTAAACAACTAGAAAATTACAATTTGTCCGATGGAAATGTTTTGGACGCCGCTATTTATTAAGCCCCAATGCAATGTAACAACAAAAAAATAGTTTTTTTAATCGATAACTAACCGACGACGACTACATTGCATATTCGAATGGATAAATATTACTAAAAAACTGCAAACATTCGGGGAATTTTGTTTGCACGAATATTTGTTGCTATTGTCTGGCTGTCTATTCAGCAGCAAATAAAAATGGTATTGTAAAATAAAGGTATTCGTGGAATAGAATATACGAAAAGCTTGTTACATTTGAAAGCAGTTATTTTACATACTTTTCGGAGAATTTTTTAACAAATTTCAATTATATCGAAAAATATGTTTTGTTTGCGTTGGACTTTAGATACGATGTATTCTTGATAATGTTACGTACATTGGCGACGCTTAATTTCTAGCTTTTTTAAAGTAATTTTTAGTATACCAAATTATAAATTGTTCTTTTCCAGTAAATACATTTTATTCCGGAAAACTGCATATTTTGTTCAAAATTAGTGTAGAGTAGTAAAAATTTAATGTGCTCTATATTTATTTATTGCGAAGTTATTTAAAGTTGTTGCAACGACGAATATTTCGCATCCGCAGAACATTTCTAAACTAAGTATATAAGGAAATTAAAAGCGCTTTCCCGTATTTATATTTATGAAGAAAGTTGAAAGCTTTATTACTTAATTTGTCGCAATAGGAGTTACAATATGATATTTTTGAGCGAAAGCGCGCGCGGATATAATTAAGCAAATTAACTTTTCAACGCTCCGAATTATTTTCTGCTAAAGTGAGAGCGAGAAAAATGTTAAATATCTAAACTATTCTGAGTCGAGTAAAGGCCCATTTATATTTCGACTTTAAACCTGGCTCACATATTCGTTTCGTAATTTATTTTGCGATTAGTTAAGAGGCGAACGCGTCATGCAATTACTTCGCCGTTTTTCACACCCTCCTTTGCAAAACGTCTTCCATGGAATATATATACAGTGGGTTTCATTCTAAGGTATACTCAGGAAAACTTCTATTTTCAATGTCTTCCCCACATTCCATTCTCAATTTCCTCTCATTCCTCTACCAACTTCCCCTCATTTCTCTCTCAAGTTTTCCTCCTTTTCATTTGTTGAGAGAGGAGAAATTCGAAGATAAATGAGGGAAATTATGGAGAGGAATGAGGAGAGGAAATTAAGGGAGGAATGAGTGTAAGTTTGGGGGAAAAAGGAATAAGGGGAATATTTGCTATGTACACAGTGCATAGTTACAACAACACGCCGATATTTATTTACTACGCACACAGAGCAAATAAAACCCTTCCTCTCCACCTACCTACTCTACTCTACCACCTAACGCCTAATGCTTTTTCCAGCCGATTGAACGAAGAAATACGTCAAAGCACGCTGTCAATTCATCCGCCGAAAATGCTTTTACCAAAACGCTAATCAGATTACCGACGCATCTAAACATACATCTCGACTCTATTTAATCAAATATGTTACGTTTGGTTTTTT
>JARJDW010001921.1:0-11157 GCA_030264715.1 Adinopsis sp. GC000173
TTTTGCCACTGCATATTTAATTTAGGTGTGTATGAAATGCAACCTTCAGCGAATAAAAGTGATAGAGTTGGAAATATGCATGTACAATAATAAACAATAACAGGAATCTTAAAAATTTTATTACAATATAGGTATAAGGTATATTATTGTTGAACCTTACAATGGTAACATTTGATATGTATCATAGAATGTTATAAATTCTTTGGCATTTTACCATTTCAGAAAGTTTATCGTGTAGGTATAGGTATACCACTAAAAATCTATTGAAAATACTACATGTCAACTAATAGAAGATATGTAAATTGATATTAGACAATTTGTTAATTACAATTGTAATCGTGATATTTCATATTTTGTCATATCTCATTTGCAAATTTATTTTTAAAGTAATAGATGTGCCACGCATGTTTCGCTACATGAAATGCACCTATCTACTATATTCATTAAAAATAAATGACGTTATCATTTGAACATTTATGTTCAAGCAGTGAAAGACTATTCTACTTGACGATGTAGAAGTTTGGATTCAATCTTGCTATACATAGTTTTTTACTCGGCAAATATTTATTCGAAATCTTATCATTATCAATGTAAAGAAAATTGTCAATAGAAGAATCTCAGCTTAACCCAAATCTACGATATGACCTAATTAGCATTCTTAGTTCTTTTACATTGTCTTCTAAACATACCTAGCTAATAATATTCAAAGAAATGCAATCAGTAGACACAATAATATAATTTTCCGTTTACGTGTAAATATTAAATTAATCGATAAAAATTAGTAATCTAATCAGTATGATGCGATAATAGCAGTTCGAAATGTGAGTGAATGTTTGCTATTAAATGTTAATCAAATTAATTACTGTTTTATTGACCTCTGATTCTGAATCATACTTTTTTGAATATTACTAACTCCAAAAATAGCTAGAAAACTCAATAATTATTAAACTTTAAACACCAAAACTCAATTTGTACACGAAATTATTAAATATTGACAAAGATAAAATTAAGTGAATAATTGAAGCCCCATCATTCATTATTCATTAAAATTTGTAAAAGTTGTATGTGTATTTAAATAATAAGTTATAATAAAATGGCTTATAATTGTGAAGTGCATGAGATTATATCTATTATACAAAGATAAACGCCAATAATGTTATGTAATAAGGACTAAGAAAGTTGTCGGTAAATATAAAATATTGAAGGCGTCATTATTATTTATTATCTTTTTTGAAGTATAACTAAGATTGAAGTAGCTACATACATACATACACAGCGTAGAATGTTCACAATTGCATATAAGTTCAACCAGAAAGATATTCTATAAAAATGTTAAGCAGCATTTGAATTATTCAAGATCGGAATTAGGTGAGCTTGAACATGACTATTTTGTATAATTAGCCTAACTGATACCATGCGTACTTCAAACAAAAATTTCTACACGCTTGATGCATTCCGACTATACGAGAGATTAAAATTAATATATACGTGTACGCTGGCTGTGTGTGTGTAGGTAAGTGATAAAAATTGTATTAGATATCAATCATAGCGAACACATCAGCGTCGAATATCACATTAAAAACGGTTTTTTTTTACTTATATATTCAAAGCGTATCAGGTTTTAATCTAGATAAATCCAATTAATTACCTACCTACTCAATTTGGTTTATAAAACATATCTAAATTCCAAACACTTGACAAATAGTATCTTCATCTAATCAATTTCGATTTTATTAAGAATAACTACTCAATTTAAAAACAATAAAATAGTTTTAAAATTTAATGCGAAACAATTCATTAGAAGTAAATTAACGGCAGCATCTCTAGATTAATCTAAAAAATATATTTGTATTTAATCACTATTTCGCGTTAAGGAAAATGAAATAAAATTTATTATGTTACACAATTGATTATTGATTTAAAATTTTTCTATTTTTTTACATTAAAAGAAAATACAACTAAATCTACTATTTATCACTTAAAACCAACACAAACTTGGAATTGTGTAAATAATCAAATTTTTATTAAGAATTATTCAATATTGTACTGTATTTCATTTAACAAATATCTTTTACGTATAAAATCTGGACATCTAATGAAATATGATTTAATATAGTACACAATTAATTATTGATTTAAAATTAATTTTTTTTTTTTTAGTAGATCTCATCATTCATTGCAATGAAGGAAAATCCAATTAAATTAATTGTTTATAACTTAAAACGAACACAGAATTGGTAATATTTATTGCATAACAATGGTAATGAAATTTTAATTAAAAATTATTCATTACTGCACTGTATTGTATTTAAAAAAATAACTTTTACCTACGTAAATAAAAAATCTGGACGCATAATGAAGTGAAATTTAATATGCTACATAATTAAGTATTGATTTAAAATTTATACAATTTTTTTAGTAGATCATATCATTAATTGCTATGAAATCTATTATTAATCACTTGAAATTAATACAAACTTGGAAAAAAATAAGAATTTTACAATACTACACTGCATTTTATTTAAAAAATATCTTTTATCTATTTAAATATAAAAATTGGACGTGTAATAATATCGAAATTAATTTGAATGCAACATAATAATTTATTAATACTTAAATTTTAAATTAAAAACTATACAATATTGTAGTGTGTTTTATGTAAACAATATATTTGGACGTGTAATGGAGATAAATAATATCGAAATTAATTTTTAGGCAAGACATCGATTAATAATGTTATGTGTAAACAAAAACACAATACATTATAATAGTAATTATTCGATAGTAGGTAAAAAAAAACAGTCAAGTCACATGCATTGACAGCATGTATGCGTTCCGATAGTATGTATATGCATTTGTATGTGCATACAGAAAATTTCTTTATTTTCTCAGAGACCGCGCGCGCAAATGACAATCAAATCAAAGTTCAATACTTATCGGTGAACGCATGCAGCTACGACCACATTGAAATTATTTCTATATACATATGTATATAATTTTTTTTTTCGTCGCGTTTTTGTCTGTCACATGTGAGCGTGTGGATGTGTTGTTATAATACGCTTATTTGAAACGTGTAGTATGTAGTCTGAAAGGCAAAGCGAAACGAGTCAGTTTATTGTTAACAGTTGCGAATCGCGCTTGTGCCAAACCAGACGAGAAAGCGCTACGATTTTGTTTTTCGAATTCTCATATAATATATTTTTTAGTGCCGGATTCCGCGCGTGTTCGCATTTTTTGATTATTTTTTGTGTCGATTATTGTTGTGTTTTTGAGATAGAAATAACTTCTGTGTAAGTAAGTCTATGATTAATTTCAATAATAACTTCTTGGCACTAATGTTTAATTGCTATGTTTGTGACAAAAATATTGTGTTTTTTACTGTTTCCGAATTTTCAACGATATACTTGCAATTTTTATGCAATCAACGTTTAGTCGTTGTCATATGCATGTTATAAAATTTGAATCATTGCCTTGATAAAATATTTAAACTATTATGTTCTCGTCTGACTGATAACACATTGACAGATTGCTTAAAATTTTACACAATTTTTTAACTTTAATAAAGTAAAAGCATTTAAATTAATGTTTCTATTGATTGTTTCATTAGTCTTAAAATTTTTATCGAATAATAAGTTTAAGTTGTATTTATCTATCTGGAAAGTTTTGTAACTTTATTGAAAATCATTGTATTTTATCAAATAACAAAAACTTTAAGCAATTGAGAAATTTGTAATTAAATTTAAGTGTTCTAAACTATAAATTACAAATTTTACAACAAAAAAATTGTTTATTGTTTACATGTTGCAATGATAAAGTATAAATAATTCAAGACCGCTTTGGTTATGGTTTATATTTGCTACTTACACTTGTAATTGTATGCATACATATGTATTTATTAACGGAAAATTTTTATTCGATAAGGAAATATTTTTATTTCCAAATTATCGAATCGGCAACTGTGTTGTAGTAAATACGAAATGTTGATATATTCATATATATTGTGGCTTGCATATTCATAAGCGTTTCTCCTTTAACGAATTGATAAGTATTTAATGGTAAATTTTATTATATTTATCACATTTTTTTATGATTTCATGCATTTTATTGGCAAGGTTTGTTTGATAAAGACGTTTTATATGCTTGTGATTCGGCAAATTTATCAAAATTAATGTTTCATATTATATTAATTATACATGATTAATTGTATTGTTATTTCTTCAATATTGTAGGTGGTTACACAACTATTATTTTCATATAAAATTGTACATAGTAAATTTTTACATAATGATCACATAAAATTTCCATTAATTAGTAACTCAAACTGCTTAACATTTTATTAAATGATTAATTAAATTTATTTTGTTCCATGAAAAACTAATAAATACATAATATATAAATTCCTTCGTCTGAATGAATATCATAAATAAAGATTTGCTTACTTGTTTGCTTATTGATTTTTAATACTATTTATCGATAATAAATTAAATAACTTAAATTTATGTCTAACATTTCTTTTCATTCAAACAGCTCACTTATTAATTCACAACGTAATGGTTGTCATTTCATTAATTTACTATAAAAATCTAATGAATTATTAATACGTATCAGAAAAACTTGTTTGTTTATTTTATACTCTTAATACTATTAAGTAACAAAATTATACACGAATGAAAGCAAAAAAAAATGATGTAGATGTAGATGTAGAATGTTTGTTATAGTAAATAATAATGTTGAATCGATTCATTCGCGATTTTACACTGTATTCCAGCTAATTATGCAAACTTTCTAAACAACACGAGCTAAAGTTTCATTCCAACTTGTAAGCTAATCGCTAGATAAGACAACACCAAACAACAAACATATTATAATTGCCAATAATTGTGTTTATATAAATATATGTACTTTTAAAAGTTGAATAACCATCAATGTTTTGTTTGCATTAAATGACCGGAAATTGATGAATGTGAGATTGATTTCTTTCAACGCAATGCAAACAAAACAAAAACAAAATGCAGCGCATTGTTAATACATACATGTTTGTTAATCCAATTTTAGCGTCAATTACTTCCGACGAACACATAAATTTGGGTCATTGTTATAAATGAACAAATAAATTCATAATGCAAATTATTACAACATTTTATTTCAAAATATTTATATTTTGCCACTGTTAATATAACTAGCACTTCATACATCGAAATTTATAAGAAGATCAATATTGCAAATTTTGTGCTCTCACTTAATTTTAATTTTAAGTGTAGCTGTTCTTAATTGCCATCTTTCAAAGAAAGTTTTGTATCCTTTTTCGTCTGTTATCTAATATTAGAAACTGGAATATATACGTGCTTGTATAGTCTACTGATTTAACCGAAAATAGCATATTTGCCATTTTGACAAAAAATGTTGACCTTCGTTAGCTCATGAATTAATTGTAAAAGTCAGTGGCGTGAATTTAATTGTTTATAAAACCGAAAAATGCGATAAGATTTTATAGCTATTCTCGGTGAGATGGATAGAATGTGTTTTTACGATTTTATACTCCATTGATAATTATAGATGGCCTTAATATTAATTTATATGATTAATAACACATAATTAATTGCTTCTTAATTGAAATAAGAGATATGGTGAAGTAGTTGTTTGCAAACGTGAAAAGTAATTGTTTTGGTAAACGTACACCTAGCATGCATTATTCTTTATATAATAAATATTTGATATTAGATGTATTCTAGGAAATTATTGTTTACTGCGTACCATATTTTCTATAAATTAAATTGCAACAACAATGTAATTAGCGTTTAATGTCAATTTAATTTTGCTTAATTTTTTTAGCATGCTTTAGAATAATAAAAATGTTACAGCTGAGCGGATTCGATCTATTTAATTTAAGTATTTAGAAATTGCCAACAAGTAAATTTAGCGTATGTTTTTAGTGAAACATAAAATTTGTTCAACCAAAATTACGGAACGTTAAAAATTAGGAGTGAATTATTAACTACTCTGCATGCTAAATAAAATTATAATTGAGAATAATTTTTTTATTGATTTTTCCCATTTCCTAGCACCATTAATTTTCTACTTGCAGTATCGTTGGCCAAATTGAGGCAATAAACTTTATATTTGAATTTAGTAATTCTGAATTTATTTGTATCATCAATATTTTTAAGCATTTTTTATTGAAACTTAAAATTTGTCAACCAAGCTCAAAAAACGTTAAAAATTAGAAGTGAATTATTAAGTATATATACAGCGCATGTTAAAGTTTTATGCTAAATAAAATTATAATGACGAATAAATATAATTCATTTTTACCTATTTTCTAGCGCCATTAATTTTTTATTTCCAATAATTTTGGGCAAACTGTGATAATAAATTTTATATCTCAATCTAAAAATTAAAATATTGATTTTACGTATATTTTTAACTAAAATAAGGCAATAAATTTTATTTCTAAAGAGAATTCTTTTGGACTAATTTGTATAAACTGTTTTACTACTACAACATATTTTGTGTGTTAAACTTGTAAACCATCATTTAATGATGTCATACATATCGAAACTATTATGTCAAAAATTACATAAACCAATAAAAATTTTATATAGCCTTTTGATAAGCGCACACTTTCACATTTTCGCTAATTTTACGTATACCTACGCAATATGTTATCAACAAGAAAGAATTAAGTCAAAAACCTATCGAAGAACATCGATGCGAACGCATAAACGTGTCAAATAATTTATTAATATCGTTACTAACACGCACGTTCATTATATGTTATTATTATTATTATTATATTTTGCGCATTTCCATTTATTAATTGAACTAGACCAATTTTAATTATCCATTTCGCATGTCAATAATTTATAATAACAACGCGCAATTTATTATTAGAATAACGCCATTATAAAAATATATGCTACAGATTTTAATTACATTAGCGATATTATATAAATAAAAAATTCTTGCATGCCACATAATTAAATCATTTAATTGTCATAACAAAAATCCGCATTTAATTAGGAATAATAATAGATTTTTATATAAAAAATAATGATTAGCTTAGTGACTTGTAATTAAACGTGTATAATAAAAAATACGATAATTTTCTCATCTCGATTCAAATGTGTTTGATTAATTATAACATGTAATGCGAAAAAATAATTATTTAATTGTTGATATTTTCATATTCATTATACGGTTTTACAATTAGAAGTAATTTAAATTTAGCCAAAGTTATTATACATGCTATTAATTCGTGGTTTTGACATATTTGTACTTTTAATCAAAACTTAGCTTTAGAATATTTGTTAAAGCCAGATTTGCAAATTATATTTAGGTACAATTGTTTAAACAAATCTCAACAAAGTTACAAAATGTATAAAAAAAGTTTAGGTCAGTGTGCAATTTTCAAAAGGATATATTAGTAATTACAACTTTTAGAAAATTAATATTAAAGCGATTAAAATTGACTTTTAGGTAAATCGAAAAGTTTCGTAAGTTGCCGTATGTTTCAAGTCATTTTTGACTTAATTACTGCCTTATTTTAATGCTTTCATATAAATTCTACAATAATAAAATATTTTGTTTGCCATCACTTGGTGAGCCATGTTATAATGCAAATACAATAAAACACTTGGTAGGTCTCACAATATTCCTGATGATGACTATCTAGTCGAAACGCGTCGAAAAAATATATTAAATATTGTGAGACCTACCATGTGTTTTATTGTATTTAAATTCTACAAAAATTGCATAAAAAATAAAAACAAAAGTTGCTTTCTTCATTATTATTACATTTTCCAAGTGATTTTCACTAAATAGAATTTAATTATGATACTATTTGTTTTAATATAAATTTTGTTCGGAAATTCCATNAAAATTGCATAAAAAAATAAAAACAAAAGTTGCTTTCTTCATTATTATTACATTTTCCAAGTGATTTTCACTAAATAGAATTTAATTATGATACTATTTGTTTTAATATAAATTTTGTTTGGAAATTCCATTAAAAAATGTATCTTTCAGATTAAACCACGCTTTTTTATATTTGAGTACTTGTATGTTTATAACAATCTGCTCAAACAATATTTTAATTAATTATTATTCAATTTGATATGTTGAATTAGTGTACGACTAATTTGATATACATATGTACGTCGAACCATGTGTAACGGATTAAGATCGTATAACGAGGTATAACATTACATTAGTTAGAATAATAACAATTTTTATTCAATTAACATTATGTTTGAATTGTAATTAAAATTTAATAAATGATTACGCAGAATGTATCTGCATAAATACATATTTGTTAATAAATTAACCGAAAACCAATTGCACATTACTCATAAGCGGTTATCTATTATCGGTTTATAAATTTATTATTATCACAAATATCGTTTACAACTGTAATATTTATAGAAAAGTAGCCATTACATTTCATTAACCTACCTACGAATCAATGAAGTTTTCCCAAAAGTTTAATGATATTAAAATTGTCTCTCCGCTCATAAATAATGTATAGCGACAATATTATATTGATTGAATTTACAATCACTTAAAGTGGTTTTAAAGACGCCGTTAAAGTAATGATTGATTTGAAAATTATTCAATATAAGTTTATAAATAATTTATTGAAACGATCAAGTTATTCCAATATCTCCAATTATTATTATACATTCATCTCATTTATTTACTGATAATTTTCTATATCGGCTGTTTAATAAAAATCGCATTAAAAGTTATTAAATCGATTTGCTTGAATAAAATCGAGTAACAATACATTTAACTTTCTTATGAACATTTCGTATTTATTGAATTGTTTGTTTTCAGATACGCCAAAAAAGATTGTCGAAATTTCAACCAATTTGGAATTAAGTGAGTACTAATTTAATTCTTCATTTTATTACAATCAGCTGCTAAATATAGAAGGCGAGTTTAAAAATAAACCTCTTTTGTCCAAAATTAATTTCAATGCTACAATTTGTGTAAAACAATGTAACCCACATCAATTTTTTTGTCGACAAGCCTTTAAAATTTAACTTTTATTTAATTAAATAACTCAATTGCTATACATTAGCATTCAAATTGGTCGGGAAAAGTTATAGTAAGTAAAAATCAGGTTAAACGTATCTGCAATATACTTTGGGATCCATATTGCAACAAAATATTTCAATCAAATTACGGTTTAATTTTCTGAGAAAATAAATCTAAACTTACTTGTTCAACAAAATATTACCTACAATAAATGAGTTCTTCAATTAACTGAAATTAAAAGTATAAATCGATATTGTTTTAATATAGGACGCAACTTTTTTAATTTTTTAGTTACAATCAATAACATGTGTTCTAGGAAATTTTCAATAACATACAATTCACATGCTTTTAAATAATGTAAATTTATGCTCTGTTTTTTGACAATAATTTATTATTTACAGTAAGTTATTCATTAATATTTCAATTTTTAATCATATAATGGAAATTTGTCATAAAACAATAATATCCATGTTTAATCAATCAATATAAATTAATATAATTTTTTACAAGTTAAATGAAAGTCTATGATAGTCTAAAATTAGTATTGATTTAAGCAATTATATGATAAATAATTTATTAGTTATGCCACTTGCATTAATACCAATTAGATGAAATTAATGTAATTATTAAACAATTCCAATATGTATATTATACCAGGGTGTAACTTATACTTCTATATTTTACTGCCAGTAAATGTTCATCTTGTAGGTATTATGCATAAAAATGCAAGGTTATTTCTAATGCATAATTACATTTCATTAAAATAAAAAATGTTTTTGCAAATTAAAATTATGATTTAATGTTTTATATTGAAAATAAAGTAAATTTTGTGTCTGGGGACAAACAGGAATAAGTATGCACTTTGAGTGCTTTTGTAGCTAGTTGAATTAAAAAACTTTAATAATTTAATTTAACTTACGGTCGTTTGCATAAAGCGTTATAAAGTTAGTTTAGAGTAAAATTTTATTTTCGTAATGATATTCTGCATGGCAATTTTGCTGCCTTTTATCTACATTTAAAGTTAAACTTAAATATAGTTTATGTCTGTTTCTATAATTGCATAAACCAATAAATTAATGTTTAAAATGAGGCATGATTGCAATAATAATGTCAGAATATAAAATGTGGATAACAAAAATTTCATGAATTATTACCACAATAATCATTGTTAACCATTCAACAGTAATTTATGCACAAAATTTTAATAAAACAATTAAGCAAGGAGGATGTTCACATAGTTTTCCAATTGTAGCTCATTTAAAGAAAGACATAAAAGCACAAAACACTTCCCAACTCGTACGTAGGTGCTCCTTTCGAAAGAACAAAACCTATTCTTACATACAACATACAACAGCATCGCATTCATTCTATACCATTGTATAATACGATACAATATTTATTTTGCAATACAGCACATTTTCGCTGCGCGCCGCAAACGTGCAGATAATTGTTAATTGCAAATAAAGTTACTATTAATAACAATTTCAGGTTTTATTTGAAACATCCTATGCGCTACGAACTAATTCCTCCATTTAGATTCATCTACAGTTTTATTCGGAATGATAGTTTATTAATTATTCAACACTGCTCGTTGTAATTTTATTAATAAATCACTCATACTGTTAGTTAGGAAACTAGCTTCGGGTTTAAAAAAATGCAATTGATAGTATATTGACTGGAAGCAGATATTTGTTTTTAAAAAAATGTGTGTATTTTACAGGATATTTATTTTCAATTTTTATATAGGAAAGAATATAGGTACTAGTGTATTAGAAGTATCATATTATTCACAATAAAATTAATAGACTACTAAATAATGCATTACTCTATATCCTACCTGACTTGATAAAATTAAGATTTAGATGAAAAATTGAGATAAAAACATATTTTTGGATATTTTAAAAATTATAATGACTTAATTTATATGAAATTGAACTATGTTATTATACATTAGTTTATTAATAATTTAACACTATGCGTTGTAATTTTATTAATAAATCACAATCAGTTAGAAAACTAACTTCTTTTTTAAAAAAATGCATTAGATATACCACTGACTGCAAGCAGATATTTGTGCAAAAAAATGTATTGTAAATACATAATATTATTCTAGGTAAAATA
>JARJDW010001923.1:0-20212 GCA_030264715.1 Adinopsis sp. GC000173
CACTATTGCAGAGAATATGTGGTTAAAATTTCAAGTCGATTCATTGATTAGAACTCGAGATATCGTGTACACCGTTGTGAAAAACATAGTTTCGAGAAAAACGCGTTTAAAGTTTCGACATTAGTTACCTGAATCAGCGAAATCAAGACTAGAGTCGCGTTCACACGCCTGGTGTGTGGCGAAAAATGATTTTGAAGCGTCTTACCATTCATACATTCACTGTACGCGCCGAACATATAAGTATTAGCCGCAAGTGCGCGTTTTGGAGCACTTAGGCAAAGATCGAAATTTCAATGAAAAACTTTTTTGCCGGCTAAAACAAGTAAAGTACCTTATTTTAGAGGGTTCAAAGTATATTTTAAGCCAATAAAAAAAAAATCGAAAATTTTGCTTTTTCAGAGTAGACTAACCCCTTAATAAAAAGTTTAAAAACCAAATCTAAAGTTTTTTCATTTTTTATGTAAAGTCTTGTACCTAGGGCGAGATTGAATCTTATTGATTCCAATTAGACCCCACGCTTTCTGGGGCCCCACACTCTAAAAAATTTATCTAGGTATTTAAAAAAAATGGTCTATATCTACGTCACTTTTTATATAAAAATATCAGAAATTTCATTAATATCGATATATTGCTTATAATTTTAAAAGTATGGTGTTTTTCTGTGCCAAGTTGTATAAGACAAAATTAGATGTAATGACATTTACAGCAAACGAAACGGATAATAGGAATTTCCTGAATCGAGGACTGCTTTGGCATAATACGTCGTATCATTTTCTCACTTTAACACCAGATGTTGAAAAATATGCAAGATTTAAAATTTACACTGAATTGCCCGTTGCTTGTAGTCCTGTTTGTAGTCGTACAGCGGGGCGACCCATCAAAGTCAAACGACCGCACTACACCTTCTGTAGTTCTTTTTAAAGAATACTCTATCGTGGTCTATCATCATTTGAATATTATAAATACTACTTATGAGTACTTAAAAGAACAATTTAGAAAAAGTACGAACAAACTATGCTTAATAATCTGTGCATCCTATTCAAAATTCTACTCAAAATGTATTTAACTTAGATATACGTTAGTTATTGCGAATGAAAGTCGATAGAGCGCTCATCAATCATTCCCTCATGATTTTTTTACCTTAGAGCTGCGCTAAAAACGCCGCTCACAAACAGGCCTGGCAGTCCGGGTACAGCAGTTGCAATTTTCATCACATAGTAGGGCAGTAATTGATCCGATTTACTAATGGAGCCGCGCGTCACCGGATCGCATTGATAATACGCTGAATAAATCAGCAAACCCATGTAGCAACACATTGATACTAGAGTCATTATTCCTACAACCAAAATTCCAACTGTACTGTAATCACACGTGAACTGTAACGCACATTTAGCGGTTGGACATGTTAATATTAAATTACATTCTGGCGGATGCTAGCGATGGCATGGCAAGGCAGCGTTGCACCATCGCCTGATTGATTGAACAGCTCGCCAACCAGCCGAAGTAGTTACCGATTGATACCGTCCAAAAAGTGTGTCTTATTGTTGGATCCCAATCTAAGCTGCAATAATAATTATTTATAAGATTTAATTAAATTAAAATGAAATTTAACGCTTACTTAAAGAACTCTAATCGTTCACCTTTGTTACTAATATCCCAGACTTGTCCTAGACCGCCAGCACTTACAGTTCCCATTACAACTACCGCTATCAATGCACCAAACATTACTACAGTCTGTACTGTGTCCGTCCAAACAACGGCCTTTAATCCACCCTATTAATTATATAGATGATACATAGTTAAACATTGATAAACACTGCGCAATGAAATAGCGAAAATCGGCGGCGTCAATTTGAAGTATCGGTCCAATAATCACGGCAAACATGAACAGAACAATCATGGGACCGCCGCATAAAAGTTTCGGTGAGAATATCAATGCTAACGGCACTGCCACTGATAGCATCAAAGACAGCAATAGGATACAAAATAGTGTTTCGTCTTCCTCGTGAAAATTTATAGGTTCATTCTCGATATTTCCGTTATCTCGGTGTAGTCCTCTGTCCATTTGATAGCGCTTTACAATAGTTTTCATAATGCACTAGAAATTTTGAAACTGTCATTGGAAAAAACGCAACACCCCAAATTATCGCCACCCGCGTGAGTTTTGACACCTGACTTTTCCATAACCTCAAATTAACATAAACGATTAAACAAGTACGTGGATAGGAGTAATTGTTTAATTACTTTCTAATATTAATAATTTATAATTTGTGAATAATTTAAACGCTGCTTTTAAAGTTGGAAACCCATTTGTAAGGCATTACTAAATACAGCTTTCACGAGGTAAATTTTAATTTGTAAATTAATATTAATAATTCTAATTGAATACTAAACAGAAAGTGATTTGAATGTGCATATATATGCACTTCTTTGTGTACCTTGCAAAAATAATTTAGCTATTTAGATTAGATTAGATATTTAGAATAAATATTAGCTTTGAGATAGTAATGAAATGAGATTATTTTCCGATTTTAAATTGGCTTCCCTATCGTTTTCTTAAAAATATTCCTTAGCACATTTACCAGTATATACCTAATTTACCAAAAGACAGGCAAAGTACCTGTTTGGGGCCCGCTAGAAATTAGGTCCCGTACTAAATACGCCATCTGTGGGAAAAGCGTCAACTAATACTATCGTCATTATACCCATAAACTACTGCATAAAACATCTAAATGTCTCTTACAGTCATAAAACAGTTCAATTCCATAAAATTGTTTATAAAAATGCATGAAAACCTAAAAAAAATCGCAAAATTGTGTCGGAAATGTCTGAATTATAACCTGTTTGTGACTACCTTAATGTAAAAAGTACTTTTTATTTTGGAGTTACCTTTAGAGCATGAAGGTGAAATAATTTACACATTGTGGGACAACTTCGATTGAATGATTTGTGTACACTCGAACCGAAAAAAAAGAGCCAACAGGTAGAAAACCTTTTCGGACTCGTGAACACGCGTGTGCGAAATAGTTATCTACCTGGCTCGGGTTTACTGTAGCTTACGCCAAAAGTATATGGCCCAAATTTGTCTAATTGTATCTTGGTGATTTTTAAGCTGCCACGGGGGCACCTATCACCACGGTTGTCCTATCGTAAAATGCAAATATAAATTGCAAGCAATTCTTCAATTCATTTCTTTCGACTTATGTGATACCAAACTTATGATAGTAGCCAGTCAAGATCAAGTAATTTCAGATTTAACAGGACTGATATCACAACTTATTATTTACTCCCATACGCCCATAGGATTCCTATATGATTGATATTTCCAACGAATACCCCTCAACTACTTTGAATTGTTTTCGACTATTACATACAATGTTACTTAAATCGCAACTTATCTCATCCCATCCCAATGTGTCCCATTAGGTCACTCAAAATTACCTCCCATTTGGGCATCTCTACTTTTGAGTGCTCCGAGAATCTCAAAAAAGTACCATCGCGTAAATAATCGATACGCGAAATGTAATATTTTTCGACCGAGCTAAGTAATTGTAAAAAACTGTAAGACGGTTTAGCGATTATTCACATATTATGATTTTGTGCATGTTTTAGTATAAAATAGTATTTATAAATAGGAATATTATATTGTATCTACAAATGTTTAAGGGGTGCCGCAATGTTATAGATTAGATATATCACATAAAATACATATATATATACGGTATGTACATTTTAAATTGTTCTGTCCAAGATAGCTCACCCTGTAATAGTATATACTTTTTTCCAAATTCATGCAAATCGTTGTCTAATCAACATAATTATATCTTTGTGTAACTTACCAAACATGTGTAGAAAATGCAAACAATGCAAACAATCGGTGTTACTAAGTGGAGATTAATTCCTGTAACTAATAACAAATCATTCAAATGATTTTACTTATTTTTGATAACATTGTTACCTTGGCTGAATGCGAGCGCAGGCACATAAATTACAATTGGAATATATAACAACATTTTTAATAGGAACAATGTTGAGCCTAGCAATCGCACTGTCTGATTGAATCGCAAATTTAAATACTAAAAATGAATTAATCAATATAGAGACACGAACGAATTGCACAATTAATTAGCCGAATGAAACCTCATAGCTTGATGTAATTTGCAGTGTGTAAAAGACGGGAAGATACGCCACGGCCATCGTAATCGACACCAGACATTCCGACGAGATAATCATCCAGAATTGCGTTCCGTATGTGTACATTTCGGCTGGAATACCCAATATACTGATCCCTGAGATGTAGCTAAAATAATTCGAATATGCCGTGCATTTATTTTGAGAGAAAATCCAAGTTGGCTTAGTTTAATATAGATTTAGTTAATTATGACAAGCTACAAGAAGCTGATTGAACGTCGAAGCAAAGAAGATGAGGCCACGGCGTATGCATTTCAAGAGTTCATCGACACGTTTCAAAATACAACACCGGTCGGTAAGACATTCATCAAGTCTGGCGTCTACAATTCCGGCAATTCGCAAGAGTTTGATGATAATAATAAACGATTGTATAATCCAACACCGCTTATTAAGCTATCATCGAGCGATACAAGTAAGAAAGCGATTGAATGTGCACGATTACTAAAAGACAACAAGTATGACAAGTCGAAAAATGCCATCAAACCAAAATCAAACTTAGAGCTGCTCAAGGAAGAGCTGAGATTGCGTCACATGGATCGTGATATGCGCAACAAGGCGAAAAAGAGCGATAATGACATGCTGCCGGATTGTATTGACACAACAACTAATTTATTCTTAACGAACTTGAGCACGAAGCTGAACGAGCAGGATTTAATGCAGATTTTCGGCGTGTATGGTCCGCTGGCTAGCGTTAAAATCATGTGGCCGAGAGCGGATGATCGTGCACGTAATAGCAACATTGGCTTTGTTGCGTTTATGAGCCGGAAGGACAGCGAACGCGCGTACGCCAATCTAGGACATCGCGATGACATGCGCGTGTCATGGGGTAAGCCCATCGAAATACCATCGCAGCCGATTTACATTCCACCGGAGCTCGTCAAAATGATGCTGCCGCCACCGTACAGTGGTCTGCCCTTCAACGCCCAACCCCTCAAAAAGAAATTCAAGTTTCCATCGAATGAGAACGAGATGAATGCGTTGCTGGAGAACTCGCTCGTTAAAGTGACAATTCCGCTCGATAAAAAAGTGCTAATGATCATTCATCGTGTCATCGAATTTGTGATACGCGAAGGACCGATGTTCGAGGCGATGATCATGCATCGCGAACTAAATAATCCATCCTTTCAATTCCTATTCGATAATAAATCGTCAACGCACGTCTACTATCGCTGGAAGCTTAACTCGCTGATGAATGGCGAAAGTCATATAAACTGGTCGACTAAACCGTTTCGCATGTTTAAGGGTGGCTCAATTTGGATTCCACCGACCATTCCCGACTACACGAAAGGCATGCAGGATTTCCAACCGGCGAAGCCGAATGTCGAAACGCTATCCGATAATCAACAGGTGCGTTTGATACAAATATTGCAAGGCTTGACGATCTCACGACGCAAAATCGCCGAGGGTTTGATATTCTGCATTAAACACGCCAACGCCGCCAATGACATTGTTAACATTGTTAATGAGGCGTTTACAAATCCGGAAACGCTGGCGACGAAAAAGATTGCGCGACTCTACTTAATCTCTGATATATTATACAATTCAAAGCTGCGCAAAGATGAGTTTAAAAGCTTTGTCGCTCTGTTCGAGCGAAAGCTAAGCTGTATTTTCGAGCATCTTGAGGTTACGCTAAGCAAATTAAGCCAGGAGGCTGATAAAAATGCGTTTCGCAGTCGGGTGCTGAAGACGCTACGTGCTTGGGAAATGTGGCGCATCTTTACATCCGAGTTTGTCGACCGGCTGGAAACGCAATTTCTCGGCGAGTGTAATGAAGATGCGGTAATTGATCAGCCGCTAGATGGTAAAATTTTGTTAACGCGCTCGTTAAACTACAATCCGGAATCGATTAAAACAAGTAAGATACAGGAAAACCCAATCATTCAAGTTGAGTCAATTGAGGAGAAGGAGAATAAATTGTTTGCGAATTTCATACAATCAAAATGGGAAACTCTCGATCCGGCTGAAATTGAATCACAGGCGATGTCAACAAAGAAACTTTATGACATTGAAATGGCGCGCTTGGAAAATGAGCGGCGAGAGAAGGAGATTAGTTTGGAGTACGAGCAGTTACGTGAGATTGAATTGAAGGTGTTGAAATATCAGGATGATTTAGAATGCGGCAAAAAGAAGGTTAAAAAGTATAAGAGTATCGAGGAGGAGGTGGATGAGTATCGGCGGCGTTGCATCGAACGTTCGAAGCGCGATTTGCGTATGATTGATACGAGCCCAATTAGCACAGACAGTTTCAGCTCAGATGATTCGTGCGAGCACAGTAAGAAGCGAAGGAAGCGTAAGAAGGAGCATCGTCGCTTGAAGAAGTGCAAGAATGATTGGTGAACTCACCTAGCAATTAGCGACATTGATATTGGAAATATTCCCATTGTTTTACTGCCCATTAGATACTCGGAGGTTGTGTTTTGTTTCACTTTCGCTAAAAATGCAAAATAGACGCCGATCCACGCTGAAACGAGTAGCATCGCGGCGAATACAATGTAATCAAACACGTCAAAGTACTTTTCAGCTTGTTCATCCTCCATCGCGTCGCGTTCAAATTTATCAGAAAGAGGTTAATGTTGTATGGAGCAGTTTTAGAACGGAACTAAATTAGTATTATCAACTATTGTAAATGTATATTGTTTAATATATATGTGCATGCTCAATATATAGCGCCAAATTACGGACAATTGGAAAATTGGACACTCGTGTAGAATGCTAAAGATGAAATTATATAACCATTCTGATTAATAAACATCCTTTCCAGACTGATATTAATCCGTATTTTGCAATACGTGTGCTGTGATGATCATCTGTGCGACGAAGATGTTGATATTGTTACACACACACTGTTAGACCTCAATTTTGGTCGTTCTAATTTATTAAGCTTATAGTTTTAAACGTGTTCGAAATGCATACGACTATACACGGTGCTATAGATTAGTTAGTAATGATTTTGTAATTCAATAAATTGTATGCAATCATTATAAATAAATTTGTTAACGCTTTTGTCATTGTGCATACAGCACCATTGGCGTACTCTTGTTGCAATCACTTTTTATTTATATTCAACTCTTGTAAATTTGAAATCAAACTGCACTAGCGAATGTGAAAAATAAAACTGTGGTTATTTTATGACAACATTGATCATTATTAATATTCATTGAAAATTAAAAGCATTTCGTGACTAAGATTAAATTAAATTATTATGAATTAAATTTAATTCCGATAATTTAATGTTTTAATGTAACATATAGCGATGACAATTGCAATTTCGAATTTAATTTTCAAGTTTTCTAGAATTTTATTTTCATTGTCAGTTAAAATGTTTATTAGAAAAAGAACTACATCATTGAATGTAACCGAAACCGGCAGGGCCTTATTGTGCTAAGCAACAAAACGTCCTTTTTAACAACGAATCGTATTTTGTATCTTTAAAATAACTAAATATCGAATATGAAATATTTATATATGGTATGTACCTATATCTATACTACATATATAGTACAGAATTTTATTAAATTATGTTTACTATTGATTGAACATTATTTAAAATTAAAAACAGGTCATCCGTGTTATTTCACGCTAAATCTCAAAAAAAGAGGATTTACGTATTTCGTCCTAGTTATGATAAGCAATGGTGTATATATTACATACTTTGGGAAAATGAAATGATCTAATTGCCTATTCTAAAATCATAAACACTTAGTAGGGTTTATAAATGATATAGATATGTAAAAATTGTTGAGAAGATGCAAAGTTTTTAAAGTCTTTACTTTTTATATTCTCTGCAATTTTTACAAAGATACTTGTAAACCTACCAGGTGTTAATCTTTTTAATATTATTACTCATGAAAGCAATTAATCAACATTCCTTAACAATTTGTCTTGCAAAGTAATGTTATATAAATATTTTATCTAGCAAAAGTATACCTACTCCTCTACCTTGCTACAAGATGTGAAGATTTTAATACAAATTGGAGCAGAATGGGGTCATATCTCCAGATTTTTTTGTACATAAAATTAGTTTTTGAAGCTAATTTTACCGATTTCTTCAATATCAAACTATCACAAATAGAAACACATCGACAACAAAAATTAAATTACCTAAATTAAATAAATACATATGAAAAATTGTTGATGAATCCATTTATTTTACATAGATTGAAACGTAAGTGGCACTTCTAGTCATCTCCGGACGCCCAACGTCTTAACCTTTAGCACATGCAATCTTAAACTAAGTATTCAGCTAAATCAAATAACGTTTGAAATTAAACATAAATCATCAAAGGTTGCACGTGCACAAGTTTTGCTGATTTTGAAGCATTCGGAGGAGTTCGGGATTGTAGTCCTCTACATTGCCATTGCGCACATAGATATGTACAATTTATTGTACTATAATCAATTACTTAACATTCAATAACTATAATTTATAACTTACTGCATAAAGGGACGCCACTGTTGTCGGACAAAAACGCTGTGAATGAAAATAAAACGATAAATCTTTTAAGGGAACACTATTTATTTAACTGAAATTTATGGACAAAAACGAACAAACAAAATTTACCAGCATTGTTCTTTTTGTATCATAATTAATTTCTCAAAGTGTACCAATGATTAGTGAATATATATTATTAAAATACTTGATTGTATGAATTACTTGTTTTTACATAAATCAAATAATAGTGTGACAATAAACGTAAATAATAAGCTCATCATTAAACATAATAAAAAAAGAAGAAAAAATAAAATAAATATTTAAAAAAAATAAACGTAGAAGAAAAAAAATATTAATCATATTGATTGATTGATTATTTAACATACATATTGAATGTGTAAATGAAAATGCCATAATTATACATTATTCTCTTTTATAATAATTATTACACCAATTCGTTATCTTTTGGTTACTGCAAGCACATTAACGTTTTCTTGATGAACTGCAAATTCAAAAGTTGTGCATCTTGTTTTCCATATTGTTGTTTTGCTTATTATATTAACTATTATCATATTAAATATATATTTGTAAAGTAAAACAATATTTGCAAGGCATTCATCAGGTCCTACATAACGTACATCAAAAAACTAAAATATGCACCAATTTGCTGCGTTTCTGGTTTGCATTGTTGCATTTTGCATTTTGCATTGGTTAGTTATTTAAAACTCTTTGTTAATATGTCCTGAGCTATATACCTGAGAATAAACTGTTATCTGTTTCATCATTTTACAATTATTACAGTAATATAGTAGTGCGTGTTAATTAGACTGCTCACAATAAACAATCTAACAAGTAATATAACCAATATTTGATTGTGAATTGGCATAATTGATTTCCTCGAAACTATTCTGACTGTTGATCTAGGGCACCTTCAATTATTGGTCACATTAATTTCATTTTAATTATTAAATACAATATTGAACTATTTGTATAATGCAGACGTTACCAGTCATTAATCAGCACATCTATTTTTTAATTAATTAATTAGTCAATCGGTTTTTGTGTGAGTGAGCTAATATTAATATCTGGCAAGCCTTTTTTTTATTAAATTTTACATCCAACATACAATAAAAGAAATGGCACACTGACACATTTTTTCTCTCTCGTCTATTTTAATTCTATTTTATGGAATAAGTTTTTTATTTAGTAATAGTACAAATAGTATTCACCAGAAACTTTTTTTCTTCTAAAACTTATCTGCGTATGCGCATATGATTATATTATATGATTTCTTTACTTTTATTTTTTAACCCAAGAAAAAAATGAATAATAATTAATAAAAAAAATATTATATAAAAAAGGAGAAATAAAGAATTATTAATTAAATAATGCATAGTTTGTTTTTTTCTTTTTTCTTAAATGAAAACATGAACAACATACTTTTTTTCTCATTTTTTTATGCTTTTTTAATAATAATAGAAATATAATTATTGAGGTAGATACTTCTTAGACCTGTGGTTTAAAGTCCGACGCAGCACGGCTACAATACAATAAAATAATAAACACTTCTTCTTTGATTTCGCATTTTCCATGCTGCGCCGCGACTTTGCGCCATCGACCTAAAGTACTAAATCTACAAAAAAGAAAAACATAATTAAAATTAATTAATAAATCGGCTGGGTGTCTGCAAAACATTCAGTCTCCGTCCAGCAGCAACTATTACAAAAATAATTAATTTGTGACAAAAAAATTAATGTAAAAAAAAACTTATACATTTTGCTCCTAAATTATGTGTGTATTCTTACTGTTTAAACTGTTCTGACTGATTTCATTGGCAATGATGCAATGTATTGAAATCATTAACAAAACTAAATTAATAAAATGCCCGCCGTGCATTACAATTTGATGCACAATTCGTAAATTTAATGCCCAAGGATTAAACGATCAAATTCGGATGCATCGAGCGGGTTTTTATTCGGTTAGGCACTATTTATACCATAACATTTTTGTGCTTTTTTTATTCAAGAAGAAGGGAAATAGCAACTAAGACAGGATTTTCTATGACATGAAATACCTGTACGGTTTTTTAGTTTTTAGGGGGATGACTCTACTTGGCATAGTAAATATGAAGCTGTTATATTGTAAAATTCATCTTAACCTATCTGGCTAATACCAAATGATTATTTTTTTCAATCAAATCGATTTGAAACAAACATAAAAAAAACATTGTAATAAATTTGAAGTCTTCGCGTGTCGTTTTTGGAGGGATGATGATAGATAGTTTTTCCTTTTTTGTTTCATTTATAGTTTTAGTTTAATTAAAAATGGATGGATACTCATTTTATTTTAATTAATTCACATTCCAAATTCCGATTTTGCATTTGCATTTGCATTTTTGAAGTAACCTACACTTTTATTAGTTTTTTGGGGGGCTGAATTGATTTTGAATTGATCCGAAAATTGATTCTTGTCTTGTTGTTGTCATTTATTTGTTGGTTAGCAAAAATTAATCAATGTAATTTTGAAAGCGTGTTAGATTTTTTGTTGCCTTTTTAGTTGAATTTATAAGTTATTTTTTATTAGGTAGCTCGATGTTTCTTTTTACTTTTTTCAATTCTCATTTTAAAAAACGGCATATGTGTGAAATAAATGGATTGGTTCTAGTTGGTCGGTTTTGTACTCATTTAATTTCTCTCATTCATAATTTGTTCATAATTTTCATTGTTGTTGATTTGTTGTTGTTATATGAAGATGGGTAATTCGTGTGTCCCAATTTTAAAAATTTTATTTAAATTTTTATTAATTTTCCTAGTGCTTCTCTCAGTATAAATATAATGTACCCTTTTCGAAAATATCTCTAAACTCACTAATAAATTTACTTTACCTCGCACTTTGGCACACTTTTAAATCTGTACAAATAATTTAAATTTTCTTTTATACATAATACTTATATATATAATTTATATATAATATATCCATTTTTTCACAGAATCATAGCGATTAACCGCTACATTTTTAATTTTTTTAATTTTATTTAAAAATCTAACAAAAAAATATCCTCCCCAACAAACAATTTTATCAAAAATAATTTTTTTTACACGTTTACCCATTTTATCGGGTGTAGACCTTATAAGAAGGTCCTATCTATACCTCCGAGATTTTATTTTAATTGTTTGTACTTTATACGCAACTATTCATCATAGGTTGCATGCGCCAGCCTTCCAGCGCATCGCCGTCGCTTCTAATTCAAAAAATGGTTTATCCACAACAATCACAGCAGCAGAAATGGTGCAGACAGGTCGCGGCACCAACAAAATATATTATAATCTATTTAGCGACCAGTCTGCAACATTTTCCATATTCATAGTTCTCTTCATATCATATTAAACTCAAACATATCAATAACATTTTTTTAACAATCTCCTAACAATAATTACAATAGTTAAAAAATGTCACAACACATTCACACCCAAACTGTATTTGAAATGCGTGTTTCTAAAGTGAAATTTCGTGGAATTTTGTGTCACATCGGAGGCCAAGATATTGCAAAATATATCACACGCAATTTGTTTGTTACTCGTATTTCTTTGATCAAACATACACACTCATACGAAAATAAGTTAACAACAGCCACGTTGATTTTCATCATCTCGCGCTCGCAACTCATTTGTTTCAATTATAATTAAACTTGTGTCTATTTGATGTAGGACTTGCGATACTCCTAAATCAAATATACACAAATATTACAAAAATAATAATTAAGAAAAAATAATAATAAAACAAGGAACTATTCCGTCTTATTTAGATGCAAACGAACAACTCTTCTGTGGTTCAAAAAAATCAAAAACTGTGACTGTATGGGCTCGGTACGAAATTCATTTCTTTTTTCTCATTCAATTTTTTGTGCTTTTTAAATAGTTTTAAACTTTTTTTTTCTTGTTTTGTTTATGTTAGATAGACACGATCATTTTTTTTTGTTTTTAGTTTTTATACAGTGTTATTTCGTGTTGCAGTTATTTAATATTTAATTAGGTAATTATCTTATCTTTGGTTGTCCTTAGCTTTAAATGTAGTAAAAGTTACGCTTCATTGTGATTGAATCCATTAATGTTGAAAAATTGTTGATTTGAGGTTGCTTGTGGTTTGGTTGCTGTAAATATGTACGGAAATTTTCGTTTAAAAATGATTTCTCTCTGCGTTTTCAATAAACTCTAATTAGTAGTTTTGATTATCTGAGGTAGTAGTTTGTAAAGTTCGGCACACAGTTTACACCATATCGTTATTTTCATCGTCCCGTCTCTTAACTTTCCACTATTTTAAATTAAACAACACTTTGTTTTAAAAAATATTATTTTACCTATTAAAACAAAACTGTCTTTCTCTGTTTTTTGCTTTTTTTAAATAGACTAAATCTCTTTTTATATATTATATATAAAAGAAAAACAAGAAACAATGATGATTACTCATTAAACGGAAGAGAAAAAATTAATTTTCCTTTTTGTTTTAAATTGACTGCATTAAATAAATCTTCTTAAATGATGATGTAGCACTTGATGCACTTAGCAATGAGGTATTTGAGGTTTTTTAGTTTCTTTGTTTATACTAATAAAGATTAATTAATAATAAATGTACGTGGAAGGCCTCGAGATGTTATATACAATAACGTATGATTAAACCCATGCAGCTGGGGGCAGTTTTGTTGATTTTTTTTGTTTGTATTAAAGACGGCTTACTGCTGACCTTCGGCTGAAGTTTCAGCCGTTTGGTCCTTCGGTAATCGAGGGCCGCGAGGCCTTCCTTGCGGTGGCACCACTGATTGTAGCACCATAGCACGAATACGCCGTTGCGCAGACTGAAACAAAACGGAAAAAAATTAATTAAAAGCTCTCAAATGTAATTCGCATGAACACACATGCACAAATATAAATAGAAACTATTTCTTCTTCTAGACTAGCATATTTCATTTTTTTGTTACCTTACTCTCATTAATTTTATTTCATTTAGTATTGCATTGTTTGTTCTTAAGCTTCTTTGTGGTTAAAAGTTTCTTAAAAATTATTATAATTAAATGTCATTTTCGCATTAATCTATCTGTTAGTTAATGTTGGAGAATTACGGGGCCGTTCGATCTTTATTTTTGTTTGAATTCGACAGCACGTTGACTCTCACAATACTCTCCCTGCTTTTACCACAGTAAGCTACCAGGTAGTGAGTAAAATACTGCATATGTCTGACACAGGGTGCACACATGAACAAATATAAATATATAATAAACTGTTTCTTCTAGACAGCTTACTTTCATCAATTTTATTTGATTTAGTATTGCATTGTTAGTTTCTAAGCTTCTTTGTGGTTAAAACACTTATGGGAGATAAAATAACAAGCGTAAGAGGTAAAGATGTTGAACTATTGACAAAACTCGTATCTTTTCAAGTCCTTACATTACAAAAATTATTGGAAATCTAAAGAGTGAAAGGAAATATGATGAAACTCCTTCATTTAAACATTTAGCAAGAATAAATTGAAATTGAAACAGTTACTTCAACATTTTTTGCTAAAAAACGAAATTGAAACTTGAAAAAGGTCTAGATTAGATTAATTGTAAGTAATGCTATTTTGAATAAAATATTTTGTATTCTTACTTGAACACTAAAGAATGGACCGATGATATGCACAGTAGTTTCGTCCTCTTGTGGACTAGTACCCTGTTCTGGTAGTTTAATAACGCTACCAGTTACTCGTTGCAATTCTCTGACATTCTGCCCACCTTTACCAATAATACGACCCACTTGCGAACTTGGTACCATAATTTCTACTGTTAATCTAACATCATCCGAACCAGCTACAAAGCCTTCCTCTCTCATCTTCTCAAATATTAAATACTGAGCCTAAAACACAACAAAACACGTTATCACTTGAATACAATAATAAAATTAATTAAAATGCCAACCTTCCACTGCGCCTCTGGCGAACCGACAATCGTGACACGACGTTCAGTTTGCGTATCCTGAGGTTTCGTTTCATCTAAAGGAGCAATCTTCACCGTAGCACCAGAAAACCTAATAATATTTCGAATGTGTGATCCTTTAGTACCAATAATAGCACCAACAGCATTGTTCGGTATATAGAGGTAGGTCGTTTCTTGCGTGTCACCAGCACCCGTTTGTGGAGCACCTGCCGGGTACATGCCTGGATATGGAGCTTGGCCGGTATACAGTCCCCTTGAACCATATCCGATTCCTACATATACAAATAATTATAATTATACGCTTTTTAAAAATTATTATAATTAAATGTTATTTTCGCATTAATTTATTTGTTTGTTAGTTAGTTAGTGTTGGAGAGTTACGGGGCCGTACGACTTTTATTTTGTATAAACTCGACAGCACGTGGACTCTCACAATACTTTCCCTGCGTTTTACCACAGTAATTTACCGTGTAGTGAGTAAAATACTGCAAATGTCTGTAACAGGGGTGTTAATTTTATTATTATTATTATTATTTTACATTAGTAAAGTTGCTTTTAGTCAAACGCATTTTAAATACAATTATTTCTTCAACGAATATGCAGCAATAAGCAAATCTCTCTGCAAATTGATGCATATGGCGAACTCAGCAAAATTATCGATTTCAGTAATTGTAGGACAGTTAATTCTATATTCACAATAAGAAAATGAAACAGCCGGAAATAGAATAGCGCTATTTCTTAGATTAATAACTAATTAAACTAATTCATTCGGATTGCTTTACACACATTGTTACTATTTCAATAAGCTATTTAGTGATGTAAATTTGTGAGCAGATAACTTACCGGCTGTAGCCATCATAGCCATTGGATGTAATCCAGGGAACATCATCGTTTGCGGTGCCATCGCTTGCAGATCGTTCTCATAGCTTTGTCTCAATTTGGCACTGATCTGTGCCTCCGCTTTACTCATATTTTCAATCACACCCTTAACAGTGATAATACGTTCGAGATTAAATGAATTAATATCGTTAATACTGGAGACGGTTATTTTTGTATCAGTCTCCTGCATGATACGTTTTATTGTGTTACCGCCTTTACCAATAATTCTACCAATTAAATTATTGTGCGCTAAAATTTTTAGTGATATTTCGCTGTAAAATAAAAAAATAACAAATGTAAAAATCGAATCTCATAATGGTGATGAACAAATAATAGTGTAGTACAATATGAATTAACTATTATATGGTAGTAAATTTGCCTAGCAACAATGCAATAAAATAAAATTATCAATTTAAGAAAAAAGTGCTTTGGCAGAAAATGCACATGTTTTGCATTGTACTTGCGTCAGCAGTAAGGGTCGCCTTACACTGCAAGCAATGATGTTCAAGTGTCATAGGATATGTAAGACGCGCGTAAAGGAATGTAGATTGTTTCTCACCCTTTATTCGTATTATTGGCCTCTTGTTGCATTACTTCTAAAATACGTTTACAAGCGTTTGTGCAATTCTCTGGATTACCATAAATCGTAATGGCCTTCTCCAACGATCCAACATTATCCTTTCGATGTACGTCCACTCGCGCTCTCGTCTGCTGTGTTATTTGTCTAATGGTAGATCCTTGTCGTCCAATTATGGCACCAACCTAACAAATACGACGGCACATTCATTAATTAATATCAACGTGTCCGCCCCAACAACAGCAAAAAAGCAACAAAAAAAATCATACGTACCATATCACTTTGTACGAGAATGCGCAGGGGGAAATCCGTCTGTCGACTTTGTCCTGGTAGGCCACCGAATGGGGCGCCAGGCGCGCGTGGACCACGTTTTCCTTTCTTTTCCATATTCGCCAATTCGACTTTGAGCGGTTTTCCTTCCAATTCGACGCCATTTAATTGATTAACAGCTCTGGAAATTCAAACAAATTAATAATAATCTAAATCATCAGTATCTACGGCTACACTATCAAAACTTGCAACTGACCTGCCACCAAACGTTAATTATTGACATAATTATTAATCGATAAAGGCAGGAGTAAAGGTTAATAATGATGACAATTATAATGATAGAGATTTGATGGAGGAAAAAAGAAATTGACGTAAGTGTGCGTAATTAACAAATCACGATGCATGCGCGATATGAGGCGTGAGTATAAATCAAATCAGTTGCAATGTTTGACACGTAAATTTCAAGTTAAGAGTAGTATCATACAACGAACAATGAAAATGAAATACATACTGTTGTGCTTGTTCGGCAGTTTCAAAAGTAATTTGAACCGTTTGGGTATTTGGATCTTTCGACGTTAATTTGTCGACGTTCACCACGGTACCATGCGGCGTTAATAAATGTTCGATGTCTTCAAATCGGACATGTGGAGCTAGATTTGATACGATAATTTTTGGTGTTACACTGCAACATACAAAATACGATAAAATTAGTTTATTATGGCAACAAACAACCATTAAGAATAAGTTGCTAGATAGGAAAAAATTTATGATGCATTACGCATAAATTATCGACAATCCCTCCCGAATAAAAAAATTTCACGATTAATAAATTTCTGCAAATACGCATAATTCTCTTCAAGAACATAAATCTCAACTAGCAAATGCATCATCCCTTTATTGCATGTGATGTTTATACAAACGTAACAAAACAGGAAAAAATATATATATGTACTCCCATATTCCAAATATTAATTTTTCATACATTCACACACACACACATACACACTATGCTATAGTAGTATAATGCGCCCTCAAAAAGAGCGTTGTTCACGGCTCGGTGATTCAAACGACGAAATTCAAAGAAAATATGCTTCGCCTCAAAATAATGTTCATGCATATATACGTTTTGAATGGCTTTGTTAAAAGATTTTTCGACTAATTGATAATAAAATGTTGTAGGTTATTGTGATTATTTTTATGATATATATGAATGCGTGTTTGTACATGTGCGTTAGTAGACTAAGACAGCACACACACACACACACACACCGGAAAAACATCTCACTCATTTTCATCCTTTTCGTTAATGTCAAATAAATTACAGGCTGCGTCTTTATGAAATGTTGCCATGTCGTTGCTTGCTGCTGCTACTTAGAACCGCTTTGTTCTTATTATATATTAAATACCAGCGTTAGTACATATAATACAACATGAATGTTTTAATGTCTGGATTAAATATAGAAGTTGCAACATTTTTAATAGAGTCCAACTTGAATATATAGGGACGTCAGACACAACAAAAAAATTGTGACATTAAAATAGATATTATATACATACAAATTATTATTATATTTCAATTTGATCGAACATGATAATATCATTGCAATATTTTTGTGATTTCCTAATTAGTTAATTAGTGTTGGAGAGTTACGGGGCCGTTCGATTTTTATTTTGTTTAAACTCGACAGCACGTGGACTCTCGCAATACTTTCCCTGCTTTTTACCACAGTAAATTACCTGGTAGTCAGTAAAATACTGCAAATGTCTGTCACAGGGTTAATTTTATTATTATTTTAATTTCATTAGTAGAGTTATATTTAGATACATTCATTTTACTAAATATCTAAGTAAATTTCACTAAAATTAATAGCAATCTGTGAAAAATTATATGTTCAAGCAATTGTAGATATAACAGTTAGGAAATAATTCTACATCACACTATAGGTTCATTCGCATTCACAGTTCTGAACTTATTCAGATTTAATTCGGTTCGGAACTAAACTCGGACGTAAAAACCGAATTGATTAGACTATTAGAGTATTAGTTCGTAACCGCGTAAGTTGAAAAGGTCGCAAGAAGTCGTGTTTATAAGAAAGAGAGATTTAAACCGTGTCATAAAATAAAAGCTATGTGACAGCCGGTCGAGAATGATACTTAACTTCGAAACGGGGCTGCATCTTTAGTTCAGAATCAGTTCAGAACTATTAAGCTGCGATTTGGAATAGCGAATTTCTAGTTCCGAGCTGATTTTGGAATGAACCTTATAAGAAACTAAAGCAATTGTTAATTAACTATCGTTTATTCCTTAGTTATATTGGCCGTAAATTGGTTGGGATTCAGATTTGATTGAATGTTACGTTTCCTTTACGTGATATCGTATGTTTAAGGGGTGAAAGAAGCAATATTCTAATTTTACATTCAAACGATAAAATTGCAATCGCTTACCACAGGAACGTTTATCGTCGCAAAACAGATAGAAAAGAGAGCTATTTACAAATATCTGCAGATTATATACTCATATGAGACGCACGGGGGGAAAACAAGTATGGGGGGGAAGTCCGGTGGAAGAACCCAAATTCTCAGAAAACACCACAATTCGCTGCACATATTTACACTATAGATAGTGGGTTGGTTTGACTTTGACGAGTCGCTATCATATTTTTATGAAAACAAAATTCACTATGCAAAACTGCATAAATCAATCTCAAAGTTTATTTAGTATTTTATATTAAAGATAAATTCTTAGATTTTACTATTTGTATTGATGTGAACCCATAGTTACAAAAATCCAAAGTTTTAATAATATGATAATAATTTTATTATTTTAATACCAGAAAATTTTTGAAGAAAACTAAGGAGGCGGTACGAAATATGTAAAAATATTTGAAAGCAGGTGGACTACTCCTCAAGTACTTTTAATAAGAAAATAATCACAAGCCAATAACCGTGGCTAATGTAACTAGCTAATATATAAACAACTAAAAAACGCCTGAAAATACATTTTATCTGTATCAGGGGTAATCTACATAACTCATCTTCCTTGTTATTTACCGATTACAAGAAGTACGTACAATTATTGAAATTATTTATCTAAATGTTGCAATATTACATTACAATTAGATCGTAAATATTATTTTGTGAGCACCCAAAATCAATAGATTAAATCTAATAAAATTAATAATAACGAAATGAAATTCACTGGCTAAAATTTATATATAAAAACTGTTAATCTCACAACAACAATATGCTTACAAAGTGAATGACTAATCAATACAATTTAAAATTCTCTACGCCTTTTTTAACAATATACAATTATAACACACTCTCTTATTTATATTTTTTACGTTGCTTTCATTTATTTAATCAAACTTTCAATAAAGTAAAATTACACCTAAGATAATTGACAATGATATTAAAAATAATTTAATAAATACGGCATCGATGCTGTGGAGGCGTAGAATAATCGCATTTTTAATTAAAAAAAAACTAAAGCATTTTGAATCACGTCGTTGCCAAAAAGTTGGCATTGAAATTGATACATTATCTAAATACATGCGATTAAATAATTTGTTTAATACTCTAACTTGCATATTCATAATATTACTTAAAATACAAATGTAAATTAATTGCGTATTACAGTGCCAAATTTGAAAACAAACAAAACATTGTGCAAATTAATTTATTATATTATATTTTGGATTCTGGGATTTTTTTAATATTGTAAATGAAAATGTTCAAGCTAGAAACAGTTCGTACGCGTGTGTATTGTAGAATAATAGGTTTGTTTTTTATTCCAAAATGTTCATGAACATGCACAATTTGTACAGTTTGTCTGTTTTTTATTCCCCATGCACACAAATTTGACAGCTTTGACAGTTTGCACCGTGTTCTTTAT
>JARJDW010001926.1:0-18254 GCA_030264715.1 Adinopsis sp. GC000173
CATCGCACACATTTTAAAAGTTTTCATGGAGCGCTTTGGTTATTCCGTTGCACATTTTCACTTTCAGCTTGGGAAAATTATTACACACTTTTATTTCATTTTATTGAAAAAGTGTCTAAATTGATATTTATCTTTATAGTTTAATATTTTGTGCATAGAAACAAATCAAAGAAAGCTATCTACAAAAAGTAGTTCAGATCATTTATAATTTAAATGCATATATCCCTGAAAGCGTATTATAAATTGTCTTATTCTTTAAGTAGTCTATAACTAGAAGAGTTTTACAATGCAATGACATACTATGTTAATCAATCACATCTTCAAAGGCTATGAAATATGGCAAATAAAATTGAACTATTTTCAACTTGGAATCACATTTGTGAGAAAACCCAGCATCTAATCTTTATCTGCTGTAGAGGAAATTATTACTTAGCACAAACACTAGGACATGTAATAAATTCATACTCATTGGAAGACTGTAACTATATTTAAGTCGGTATCATAATTAGATTGTGAGAAAATGGGATTCCAAGTTGAAAATAGTTCAATTTTATTTGCCTTTTTTAATAGTACTCGAAGATGTGATACAAATAATGAATATGTCATTGCATTTTAAACTCCTCTATTTATATGCTATTTAAACAATATAACAACCTAACATACGATTTCAGAGACATTTACATTTTAAATGTAAGTGATCTGAACTACTTTTTATAGATACCCCGCCCTTAATACTATAATTTTTTAAAATTTGTAGAGAACAATATTGTTTTAGATAAAGTATAGTTAATCTTGGGAAAAGATAACGTTTTTGTGCAAATTTGATTTAAAAATAATTCTAATTAAAAGTAAAATGCTTAAAATGGAATTTTCCTTTAAAATACATAATTGATTTAAGACATAAAACATAATATTTTTCAATTTCGTTTCAATTGCTGTAATTCGCTATACAAATCAATTCATTTTACTCGCTACAAAGCAAACAAAGCTGTGACAATACTTTATCTAATACATAAAGGATGTGTGGTGGCTTTACGCTGAAAAATACGGCACTTAGCTGGTGCAACCCTACCCCGTCCGTCGCTTCGCATTTATTATTTATGAAATGAAAAACGAAGAAGACGAAAAAAAAAAAGAAAGAAAAAAAACCATAATAGGAAACAAACACTAGTTGAATTGCATAAAAATGCACAGTCAGATATATACCTATATATATATCTATATATATAAAGCGCTGTTGATTTTTTTTTGTTGTTATAGTATTTCCTGCCGCAGTTTTATAACTTTATTACAAAGTCAGTGAAAATTGCGCGCCTGGCAGGCAGGCAGTTCATTTACCGCGCGCACACCTCCACACACATTCATACACATACACACACATATACATGCATCCATGTATAATCATCCACCATCCGCAGCCCAAAACCTACAAACTCAATTTTATCGATCCCGGCAGAGGCAAATAATAATTCGCATTATTTGTTCACAATTAAAATTTTAAGCATTAGTTAACCCTTTTGGAAAAACGATTGTTTTGTTGTTTTGTTTGTGGAAGAGCGAGCGAGGAGAGCGAGTAAGCGAAGCGATTGTTTCCTAATTAAGCCGCCCACCTACTACCAACAAAAAAAAATAAAGCGCGCATCACCATCAACGAAGAGAGCAAGCAAAAAAAACGGTTTTAGTATAAATATACATAGATTCATTCGTTCGGTTGGGGTGGGTGAATGAGTGGTGGCGGAAGGGGTGAATATATAGTATACGTGGTGGTGAAAGGACGCACGTAGGCCCCATTCCATCATCGTCACTATGAATTAAGTCATTTTTAAACGATTTCACTACTTTTTTTCTTAATTTTTAAATAATTTAGAGATTATGTAATTTTAATTTTTATTTTTTGCTGTAAAATCGACATTTGCATAATTATATTTAAGGAAACTTTAACTGTTGTTGCATTTTTGCATTGTTTTTCACCAATTTCGGTGGGGTAAGGTGGTGACGCAAAGGGCGAATATATAGTAGGTGATGGTGAAAGGACGTGCATCATCCTCATTCCATCACCACCACTATAAATTAACTCAATTTTAAACAGCAATGATAACACACAGCAAAATTCTTGTTTCAACTTTTTTTCTTAATTTTTAAATGATTTAGCCATAAAATCAGGCAATGCGCTTTTGAATGAACAACTAGAATTTAGCATCACCTTTTATTGATCTTATATCGTAATTTTTCCCCAATTTTAGCTAACACATAATCCCTTCTTTCTCTTCTACTTCTTGTATTTTAAACTTAAGTTTTAACCCACTATTTATAAGCTGCAATACTTGTCTCTCAACTTAGTCCTGATGATGGCGCAAACCGAAACATGTAGACTGCAAAATTAAATTTATTTAATCACATAAATAAATTGTCATTTAAAGTGACCTATCTTTCTTAAATCCTAAACTTATCAAACATGAATCCTAAATTTAGATTTTAGTATAGATTCATCATTCGTTCGGCGGGGTGGTAGTAGCAGAGGGGTATAAATACATGCACCACCCTCATTCCATCACCACTACCGTTACCAATACACCATATACCATGCGATTTAAAAATTTTATTCAATCCCTAGTTATTTAATATATCAGAATGAATGGATGAGAGAGTATTTAGCGTGCTAGTGGTAAGGGGTGGAAATTGAATGCAACAATGTTTGACTTATATATATATCCATCCCCGTAGTTATACGTAATCTCTCAGCGAAATGATAATAATTTCAGGCCGCTCTCCTCTCCGCTGGGACGCAGCGTTTTCAATTGAATGAATGAATGAATGGAAAACAAATGACATTTGTGCGACGATTATGTAATCATATACAAAATTGCATGCGATATTAACGACCTGTTGCTTAGATTTTCTCGACATTTTTCCTGGTAATGTGTGCACGCTGTTTCTCCTTCCTTTACATACAATTGACTGAATAAATTCGTAGAACATCATATACTACAATACATATTGTAAGCGGAATAAAGGAATGCATTCAATTTGTGGAAAAATCTAAAAATATTACAGAATTTTAAATATTAATGACCAAATCACTTTTTTAATATTCCCGTCTGCAATTTTTGATAGATTCCAGCATTTGCCATCCAAACATTTCAAGATTTTTAGACAACAACAAAATTCTTAAAACAATCTATTTAAAAAATTAGTGTTAAAGTGATAGTACAAGTGTAAATTTGTCTAAATCTAGTAGCAGGATTCTTTTTAAAGCGTCTGTATGCAATACAACCCTTTGCATCCATTTTTGTGACGCATCTGTGCACAGTGTTAGAGTTTGATTTAAATTCTATACAATCAATTTTATTTAAAAATTTAAAGAATTTTTTATATTGTCGCTTTACAAATAATATTCGGAGTAAGTATAGCCTTATGGTTTTCTAGAATAACTGTCACAATGGAACATAACCTCAAAAAATAAAAACATTTACAAATATACAGTGTTACATTTTTTTTATAAATGAAATACATCTTTAATAAAAGCTATTACCCATATTTAGCACCAATTGAATATTCCAATTAAATAAATACTAAAAATTGACTTAATTTTTAGTAGTTTATACAGACGAATTAATCTAATCTCAAATTTAAGTCTAATAATATGATCCAGTGTTAGAAAAATTGACATGTTTATATGTCTATAATCTAATACTGAGCTAAGCACGCGACATTCAATCTACAATTATAATACTGTATTATTATAAATTCAAAGCACAAATAAAGTTTGTTTTCATTGCCAGGATTAATTCGTGATTAATATTGTTGCTGTTTTGTTAAGCACTACTAAATGCAGCATGGACGAATTAGAAATAAATAACTTTTCTAAAACAAAAGCTGGAATTGGAATTTAAATTAAAAGGCACAACGAATAAAAATATAATGAAGAAAATTAGCGTTCGACATTCAAATAAAACCTACAAAACATAAATAAACTGGCAGTCGTTGACGTTGATAAAAATCGTTGATGTTTAACATAAGCTAATTTGAATTAATAAATAAGTTAGAAACACAGATGTTCTCAATATTTTGCAATCAACACCTGACTGATATAATTTGTATTGATTTGATTATTAAATGGGCAGCTTAATTTAATCGAACAAACCTTTATCGGATTCGTATTTATTTACAATCGACGTATTTTTTCCACAATAACAGGCATGCTGTGAGTTTAATAAATCGTAATCATTTATATATATCCCAAACAAGTCATAAATTGCTTTAAGAAAAACAAAAATACCATAAATACTAGAAAATGCCCTTTAAAATAAACGAAATAGTAAAAAAACGTGTTTCTTAGCGCAAGCGATTAAGATAAATAAATATTGTTACCACTTTCAAAATGTCAATAATAATTAAATAATTCACCAAAAATCATAATCTATTTTACAAATTCTAAATAATAATAAAGATTTAAAGCTACATCACCAATTCGATTTCTTGATGCAGTTTTTGATAAAAAAATTGCGAAACAATTAGAAACTAACCCGATCCCATTTCATTCTAATAAAATTGAAATTAAAAAAATATTGATCATAAATATAACAATTAAAAAAATAAATCGATTTAAATTTTTTTCTTCTTCCTATATCAAATAAGCCATAAATAGTAACAAAGTGTTAAATCTTATTGCACGCGATTAAAATAAATAAATAAATATTGTTACCATGTCCAAAATATCAATAAATACCAATTAAATAATTAAAGTTCAAAGGGTAGAGACGTCTAAGTAACCATCCAGTCTAATAAGATCGGCTGATAATAATTAATCATTACCCATTTACATTTACATTCGATATCAATAAAATTTTATTCAATTATTATACAGTATCATAGCAAAGCGTCGCGCATAAATCGTCCGAATGAATCACTTCGATCGCATTCGCACATAATTTAATATTATTACTGTGCATTTCGCTACGTACTCTAATTAGTACGATTTAATAAAATTGTATCAATTTGCGTCGCTGACCCATAACCAATATATGTATTAGATCGATACATTGACGTTATTAAATTATAAAATTTTATCGCACCGCGCGCACATACACATAGACACACACACCAACCAGTTAAAAAGCTATCAATCTGTGTGGTTTTTTTAAGGTGCTCAATGTCACGGGCCGCCGAGATAAAATTTTAATTTCCCTCGAATATGATGATGGAATGCCATTCATTCAATTTCATTTTATTGCTGAATGATCAACTATTAACTAATTATGTCATTTCGTTCGTTCGTTCGTTCACTGTTGTGCCAATTCAAGCCGCTTTTGTTTGTGTAAATATTTTTGATACACAAAACTTACCTCACTTCATTCTAACCTCCATTCATTTCGCCGATTTTTCATTGATATCAAAAATCTCATCCCTAAAAAATATATCTGTTTATTTTAAAAATAAATTAAATATATTTGATTACCTATTGTGAGTTGTATTACGATTGCTGATAATTCCATCACACAACTTAAATTAAGATTTAAGGTAAAATTACAGGTGGAAAAAGAAAATAAATTAAAGTAAACAAATTAAGCAAACTAACAAAAGAAAATTGACGTCACGCGCCGTCTATCAATTACTTGCCAAAGTAGTTCAAACATAATTTCTTTTAAAAATGTAATAAATTAATTTCACATAAATTTAAATAAATATTAAACGATGTGTTAACAATAATAAATAATTATTTAAATTAAATAAAATGGGTTTTAAAAAATTATATTGTGTGCCATCTGTTATTAAATAGCCAAACCAATTCAACCATCCGCCATATTGAAAGGAGCAAGTAAATTTTAAACAGCAATATTATGGATAGATTTTAAAAAAATAGCACGCTTACAAATTTTACTCTATTTCTTAGCTTAGCTTACAGTAAATACGTCGTAATAATTAAATTTAACCTTAAATTAATACATTATCAATCCCGCGTTTCGCCCTCCTCATCCTCCTCATCGAATCCTCTGATAAACAAGATATTGTTGCAGCGTATTAGGACTTCACCGAGATTGCCTACAAACTCATTATCAAACACTGTGATTATTGTTGTGATAAATTTACGCACCGGTAACGTTTCCATCGATGAATTCCTCGGTGTTTGCTAGTTGTAGATTCATGTAACCATCAACACTGACAAGGTAGCCTTTGTATTCGTGTCCCCATTTCAGCTTCACCATCACCGCTTTGCCTGTTAGACTATTCAGGAAGGGTTTTGGATTAATTGGCATAGCCGTTGCCATTTTGCTGTTTATTTAATTTATGTTTTATTGAAAAGCGAAATCACAACGTTGATTTGTTTGGTTAGAACGCCGGTGAATTCGACTACCAACGTTAAGTAAAGAAAATCCATTGCCAGATTGTTGGTAATGCTTTTTTCAAAATGAAAGCACTAAATTTGTCACGTACACACTTGTGTCACAAAATTTCATAACAAAATTTCGCATTACCGTCAACCCAAAATTTCAAAATTAAATAAAAAGGAGTGCATTAACTAACTAGAATTATTACTTTCATTACTACCGGTGCAAAATACCGATCACGCAAACCTTTCTTCGAGCGACTTTATTATTTCATCTACAAAAATTTCTTTAATTGTTCCAAAAAAAGTTATGAATCGTTTTTAAGAATACAATTATGTAATTTTAGTAATTTAATGTCTGTAAATAGAAACTGTATGTTGAGAAAAGTGGAAGCAAACTTTGATGGTGCAAGAGGAAATCGGAAAATTGAAACGTTACCACGATGAATTGAATTGTCATGAATGAAGAGAATTTTTATTTAGTTAAATTTAGCAATAATTTTGAACTGCACATAAATGTGACTCAATACATCAATAGAATAATACGTTTTATTAATAGAATAGTAATACATAGAAGGTAAGTAATTGAATAATAAATATATTTTTTGTCTTTTTTCGTTTGTTGTTTGGTTAGTACGAGTGTGAGGAATGCGTGCGAATTATTAATAATAATCTGGAACTGGGGCGCAGGCAATTTTCACAAAATCCTCATACTGTACCATGCTGTGATTGTGCACGTTTGCTTCGCGAAAGATCCGATCCACTTCCTTCGCCGATAAGCACTCCCCCCAATTCTGCAACATGTGACGAAGCTGCTTGGCTGGAATTACTCCTTTCCCGTGCGGATCAGCTGCTTTGAATGCATTCACCACCTCGCGGGGTAGATCTTCAGCGCGTGAATGCACATGCATCACCTCGAGGAAATCGGCGAACGACATTTTGCCACCCTTTTGTTTCAAATAGGTGGCCAGTTCGGAGATGGTTGGTGATAATCCCAAGCTTCGCATAATCACTGTTAGCTCATCAAGGGACTTAATTTGCCCGCTACGTGCAAACAAATAAAAACACTCGCGAAACTCTACAAAATAAAAAAGAAATATAGAGGAAATCCACAATTTGTTTGGTTACAACAGTAAATTACCATCGATATCCTGTTCCTTAAAATACCTCGCCTGAAAATGAATTATTTACAACTAGCTCATTTTACTAAATTATTTATTGAAAATATTTGTTACCATTATTTATTGGGTGATAATAAACACAATGACGATAAACACTTAAAATTACCGAGAGCCTGGCTACGTGTCACCTGATAAGTAACGGTTCAAGTAACACACGATGTGGAAACAAGTATTTTACACGATTTCAACCGAATGATTTACCTAGTAGTATTAGTATTAGTACAATATAAATTAATTTCGTACATGCACGAACAAAAAATGCGCCGATTATCTAATTGATAAAATAGGTCACACGCATAACGCAAAAATATCCATATCCATCCAATATTTGTTTATAAATCATTTCGGCGGCCGTGAATTTAATTTGTAGCACGGTATTTATAGGTCAATGGAATGTTAAAAAACACAAATTGTTAGTAAACATGAATTTGTGAGGTTATAATTTTCGTACAGTGCTGGAAATTTATTTTCAATCATTTGGATTTTGGAATCTTTAATCGTAATACTAAATTGCGATGAATGAGTATTTCACGCGTTGTTTGTCGGTAAGTGAGGTTATAATTAATATGAATTCTAAGAACTGTTTAGCTCTTGGTGAAGCATTGTATATATTGATTTAACAATTTAGAATATATTCAAGTCAAAACAACACGTGGTTCGTTGACTAAATTATTTTTTATTTAATGACTGGAGTTTATGTACATTTCGGCCTACCACCATCAGCAGAACCAACTATATTTTGCAATAAATAAAATAACCCACGCTGTTTGCTCTTGGTAATGCATCATTGATAATTTTATATTTTTTGAATATACGCTATTTATATAATATATATTGAATATATTCTAAATTATTTTATGAGGCTATAATTTTCAAGAAAAATATTTACACGTGCTTTCAAGGCGATTCCGCTAATCGTACTAATTTGAAATATATGGTCGCAGTATAATATAATTTGCATTTTATAGATTTGATGATGATATTAGACCGCACGCAGCGGTCGTAACACTCGTTCTTTGGACTTTGAAAATTTACAGCGCGCGATTTTTTCGATACGTGTGTGTGTTGTGTGCATGGATGTTAATGTTGTTTGTTTTGTTGCATTTTGGGAAAAGGAAAGGCGAACACGGCTACTACATAATGAATTTGTAATCTACTTATTTCAGTGCCATCGATGCAACAATGAGGTGATATCGTCTTCCAATAATACAACCAATACTTGTGTTTGAAAAATGAAAAACGAATGCACCGACCAGTTGACAAATACACAAGTCGTCTTAACCAGTTTATGTGCGGGTGCTATTGCTGGTGCACTTGCTAAGACAACAATAGCACCGTTGGACCGAACGAAAATCAATTTCCAAATCAGGTAATGTAAGTATTTATTCTGTATATGTATTTTTTTCCCTTCCCTCCTCACGCCAATCCACACTCACATCCATCAATTTAATGTGTTATTAATCTTATCATGCTTTAATTCATTAGTTAATTAATATTGTTTATTTTTAGCACAAGAACCTATTCCACAAAGAAGGCGTTCCGTTTCCTACTTGATACGTATCGAAATGAGGGCCTGTTGGCGTTATGGCGCGGTAACAGTGCCACAATGGCACGCATTATTCCCCACGCGGCGATACAATTCACCGCACACGAGCAATGGAAGAGGATCCTGAATCTTACACCGACAACGTAATTATTGCATTTTATATGTATATTTACTTAAGTATCATTGATTAGAGCGTAATCAATGATAGCGCGCTGTATTACGTCAAACAAGCAAACAAACAAACAAACAAACCGACAGCAAAAAAACACTTATCATTTTCTAGGTTAAGTTTTTTTTTATTCTGTTGTTTGGGATGATAATTAATATCTCATATATACAGTGGCGGTCCTAGTCATTGAGAGAATTCGATTTAGCGTGAAAAGTACCTAAGGCGTTATTAGTTTACTCTTTATCTTAGAAGAAGAAGAAATGAAAGTAAATTTATAATTTTTGATGAATGCTGAGCCAGATACAGCAAAATCAGGAAAATGTGTCAAATTTGTTGTCTTTAGAAGCATTCTATAGATTTATAGTGTACTTTCCCTCGTTTTTCTTGTACTGGTCACTATTTTTCCTAACAATTGTGTGAAAATTGCCCAAAATATCGAAGAATAGAAAGTAGTTGTAGTAAGTTAGAGATCGTTATTTGACTTACTATTCATCAAAGATTATAAAATAAAACAGTCAAAAAGTAGGCCATAATTTCAGTTTTCTTTGCTACTGTTCTTGCTCGCCAACCCTTAAGGCCGCCACTGATAATTCATATCTCATATACATATGTGATGTGTGTTTTAGGAAGTCGCCGGGGCGCCGACTACTCGCCGGCTCACTCGCCGGAATTACATCACAATCGCTCACCTATCCGCTGGATTTGGCACGCGCTCGCATGGCCGTCACCGCTAAGGATGAATACGCAACGCTACGCCATGTGTTTGTTAAGATATATCACGGCGAAGGTATGATGACGCTATATAAAGGATATGTGGCGACGATATTAGGCGTTGCACCGTACGCTGGCGTTTCGTTTTGTACCTACGATACTCTGAAGCGACTATATAGAGGTTTGTATCTAAAAAATGTTATATTATACATACATATAATAAAGAGGAGTGTAGAGGGGTCGCTACAATTAAATGTTTCTAGTAATTTTCATCCAAAATTTAATATTTCAAAAGCATGAAGATTGTTAAAAAGTAAATTAATAACAAAAATTGCTGGAAACCAAACAACCTGCCATAAGATACGTTGTAAAATGGGTTGTATAAGTTGTACGTAAAGACTGCGACACCTCTGGAAAGAACATACATAGCTGGAATTTTTTAACTCAACACTCAGTTTAATATTTTGCCAAAGTTTAGAAACTTTTGGTACCCACATAAAACAAATCTGTAGATAAGGAAACGCACACCGACGTATGAGTAGTTGCCTAAATCTATTTAAGTTTCCATAAAAAATCTAACCTAATTTAAACCTAACCTAAACTTTTAACATTCTTTACCAAATTAATTAACCAAACAAATTATTCACTTCTTTCAGGAGCATCTTCAATCTCTTTCACGTGTCTGTCATTTTACTAATAATAATGCAATCTAATAATCAAATGTAAAACTTTAAGTGTTCATTACAGAGAAATACAAAGACGATGGATCGCCACCGACCTATGTGACGTTACTATTTGGTGCCATAGCCGGAATGTTGGGCCAAGCGAGTAGTTATCCCTTAGATATAGTACGACGACGAATGCAAACCGACACGCAGAACAAGTACACGACTGTGCTCGGCTCCCTTCATTACGTTTATAGGTAATAATGGTAATCACATACGCCGTTAGAATCCCGACAACATTGCTATTATAACTCATTTATAGGATTCTTGTTGAGAACTTTTATTCCATCTAGCCACTTTGGACCTCTATGATCCTCACGTCAACATCCTCCGGCCTGTAAAAGCATGCTCGTGATTTAGAACAAGAATCAAACAGATCATAAAGGTCCAAGGTGGCTATATTGACTAAAAGCTCCCAGCAAGGATCTTTTACAGGAGATGTAATGCCATTTGTTTGCATCATTTTCATCTCCGAATTCTAACGGTGTACCCTGTATTTGATATTTGATTTTGTATTCACACTATTTTATGTATTTGTTTTGTAGAACTGAAGGTATCATTAAAGGTTTATATAAAGGTATATCAATGAATTGGATTAAAGGGCCGATCGCTGTCGGCATCAGCTTTGCCACCTACGATAAAATAAAAGATTCATTGCGCATCCTATTAGTCAGATGTGAATTGCGGCAATAATATTTAAAATAATATTTTTTTAGACAAATGCATACACGTGTATATTTGAAATACAATTTTTATACTCAATGTGATGAGATCATTTCTTTTTTTCCGTACTATTGTACAGTTTTTAAATATCGATATATTATATATATATACTATATATTTGTTATGGATTGTTAACTGCTGATAAATTATATAATATGTATTTTAATTTTAATATGTGAGTGTATTACTTTTTTTCAAAGCTACTCCAAATTAACATAAATTAAATTTTACTACCTGCGTGCGTTGAGACAGGGCCGGATTAACAAATAGACAAGTAAGGCAATTGTCTAGGACTCGTAATATGGTTCTAGTACCGTCCTAATGTCCTCAAACTGTCCGAATGCTCTCCTATTGTGATGAAGAGTTTTTCTCCTAGCATTTATCGTGTATTTTTTGTCACTTTTTGCTAATTTTAGTCACATTTTTGTATTATTCTCTGGTTTTTATGACATGATTGGTTTTCGCTGCTTTTTTTTGCAAGTTTTTGCTGTTTGTAAAAACAACGGTAGAAAAAGAACAAAGTAAAATAACAAAAGCCATAAAAAAGGGATAAGTTGTAAAGAAGATGAAAAGGGTGATAAAAACATCGAAAACTATCTAAAAATCCAGTAAAAAGCAGCGAAAAACCAAATAAAATTTTTTAAAACAAAGAAAAAAGTGAAAAAACAACGAAAAAGTCTAGAAAATCATAAAAAGCTGTAAAAATTCTCATGAAGCAGTCGTAGAAAAAATTGCATCTGGAATCGTTCCGCTTTGGATTTCAATGCATTGCTGATGCGTGCATTTAATGCAACTGTCATTGGGCCATTCCCCCCGTCGATAATTCCGTCAACTATCAGATTACGTTTACATTTCACAGATGACGCTTTAAATTCTAATAGTTTTATTTCATTTAAATATTTAATTTATTAATAAAATGTTTAAAACTCTTTTGATTTTACAATTCCACAGTGAATTAATATAAAATATTAACGTAATCTTCTATGTTTATCATTTTGAAAGTGTGATGTAAAAGAAGTTGCCTATGAGTGTCAAACAAGCGAACTTGAAATTGAGCCAATCACGTCTCTCCACATAGTTCTGACTTGCGTGTAATATTTGTGTGTGTCTCTAATTTTTTACTAATAGCACACACACGAATTTACTTTCGCTATTTTCCTACGCAAATCAATTTTATTAAAGTACACGTACGTGGTGTGTGTATGTGTGTGTGTAATGTAGAAGACTGATTCAAATTCTATTAGAAAAGATGAACGTTTCTCAATGGAATTGCCTAGTGTTCATTCTGTTATTGAATTTAACGACTATAACCTTAGTTTTAGCGGGTAGAGACTTTTACCGAATATTAGGCGTTACAAAATCGGCCACGCTACATGAAATCAAGAAAGCGTATCGGCGACAAGCGAAGGAATTGCATCCGGACAAGAATAAAGACGATCCGGAGGCGGATCGTAAATTCCAGGATTTAGGTGCCGCGTACGAAGTAAGTTAATATTTTGCAACATGTTTTCCCTTTCAATGACATCATTTGCATTGTAGGTGTTATCAGATCCTGATAAAAAGCAGAAATATGATCGATGTGGCGAGGATTGCCTACAGAAAGATGGCATGATGGACAGCGGCTTTGATCCGTTCTCGAGTTTCTTCGGCGACTTTGGTTTCACCTTCGGTAATGGCAACAATCAACACCACGAAACTCCGAAAGGCGCCAATGTCGTGATGGACGTGATGGTAACGTTGGAGGATCTCTACATGGGCACATTCATCGGCATCACGCGTAACAAACCGGTAATGACAGCGGCCTCAGGTACACGCAAGTGCAACTGCCGGCAGGAGATGATTACGAAAAATCTGGGCCCGGGTCGATTCCAAATGATGCAGCAAACGGTGTGCGATGAGTGTCCGAACGTTCGGTTAGTGAACGAGGAACGCAATCTGGAAATGGAAGTGGAACCTGGAATGGTGGACGGGCAAGAAACGAAATTCATCGCTGAGGGCGAGCCGCATTTGGATGGCGATCCAGGCGATTTAATACTGAGGATTAAGACACAACCTCATGCAGTATTCGAACGCAAGGAGGACGATCTATACACGAACGTCACAATTACACTGCAGGTAATTTAAAATACAATCTTTATAAAACAATGTTTGTTTTAATGTATTAATATTTATTGTAGGACGCTTTGATTGGCTTCACAACGCAAATAAAACATCTAGACGGCCAGATGGTAACAATAACAAGAGATAAAGTGACGTGGCCCGGTGCTAGAATTCGCAAGAAAGGCAAAGGAATGCCGAATTACAACAACAACAATCTACATGGTATATTGTATATTACATTCGACGTCGAGTTCCCTAAACAAGAGTTCAGTGATAGTGAAAAAGAAGGTAATTATTAAATCGCAATATTATACATAAATACGATCCTAACCTATAAATTATTTTGCAGCTCTCAAGAAGATATTAAACCAAAGTTCAAATAGTAAAATTTATAACGGCCTGAGAGGATATTGATTGATATAGTCTAATTTATTTATGAAAAAAATAATGCATTTCCCCTTGTTTTTTGTACATAATTTTTTGAATGTGTGTATGTGTGTTTTTTGTATGAGAATACAATACAAAATGCGTTGAACTTACTGCAACTTTTAGTATTTTCAATCACATCCATAACATTTCAGATCTTCAAAATATGGAGAAAAAAATATTGAAGCATTCATTACATTTTCATATTACATATATGGAGTGGAGGTGGATGTTGATAGTTGTGATATCGGTAATAAAATATGTATATTTTATTCCATTTATTGTTGATGATATTGTGTAATAAAAAATGCGTTAATATCACATCAACTGTTTTAGCTATTGAAATTTTAAACAGTAAAGAAAGAAAATCAATTAACTTTTCTTAAAAAATAAGAGTCCCATTTGATGTTAATCTTGCCAGAAAATAGGAGTCTAATTTGTATTATAATTCCGAGATTTAATGAGGTAAATGCTGAAAGAGGTTATACAATTACCAGTACAAAATGCATACTTTGCAAATAGGGAAGGTATGAATAGTGTCTATATATTGCATATTTTCATAGCTTTCCCAGAGTGTTGATATTGATATTTTTGTTTGTTTCAGTAGCATTTCCTTGTTTAAATGAGGTACTTTGTACTTATTTGAACTATTATTTATCCTCAAAAGCACATGAATTTTAATTCATTCGTATTAATATGTGGCGCACCCTTGTTGTTGTACCGTTCAAATTGAGGATTTAATTCAAAGAAAAGTGTATAGGCCATTACTTTTGGCGATTAGGATTTCAATCTTATTTTTCCGTAGTAAAACTGGCACAATGTAGCTGCTTCGTATTATCTGCAGTTACATATCACATTATATATTCATTTTGTTGCTTAGTGGAGATATTCTATTATTGTTGTACCGTTTGGAGCCGCCTAGGATGCTTTTTAGAACACTGACGTTCTGCGGAATACAGTTTGTGGACCTCAAATTGTCCGCGGACCCATCATTGATGTACATGAATATTTTGCATGTGGATAAATCGATTATCGGATTAGCTGATGTTGTTTAAATGGGACAATCGTAAGCTTAGTAATTAGTTTTGTTTTATCTCGATTCATTATCAATTTTGTTGCGATAATAAATCATGTTAATGTTTTTAAAAGTGTAAATATGTTATATTAGAATTGTGCGTGCAACAAAAAATGTTGTTCTTTTTATCTTTACAACATTACTGATGAGATGTTGAAATGCCAAAAATCAAGTAAGGTCTACAACATTCGCCGTTTTTTTTCCAATTAGTGTACTTCCCACCGACCGCTAGTATTTTTGTTGCATTAAATGAGCCATAAACGCAAAGTAGGTTTTATTGTGTTTCACTTGCACAGCTTTTCCGTAAGGCACATGCCTATCTATATGTTTAATTAAATTTTCAATAATTTTTTATGCAGCAAGACAATATGATGATAACGACGTGATTTAAAAGCCATTATATTTTTTGATTGCGGATGGTATTTTAATTTATTCCATATAAGCTTGAATGTATACAATGCAATATGATATAAGTTAATCGAATTGAAAGATGAGTGTTGCATTGCAATTGACGGTAAGCGAACGAATATATCTATTCAATCTAAAAGACAAAGCTTTCAGACCTCTCGTATCTAACAGAGAAGTTTTGATAAAGTTGTTAAAAGTTTTTTTTTTGCTTTTTTCTCACAGATTCTGTTTTTTTCTTGTTTCTTTCGCGATTTTTGTTTTGTTTTCGTAAAAAACTGTTGCCTCATGTGGATTAACACATTTATATTGATTACGTGTTATTGTTCGAACAATGAATTCATTTGAATGAAATAAAAATTATTTAAATGTTTTTAGGCGCGTAAATATTGCACACTGCATATCTAAATTAGCTAGATTAATTTTAATAGCGCGTATGATTGCTAATATCTATACTATTGTCATGATTATTATTAAAGTGTGCAAAATGAGAAAAACGTAAGTGAAATATTACCTGCTAAGTTCATTACATAAAGTGAAAAATTAATTATCGATTTGATTAATATGACCCAGAAATATATATATTATACAGGAGTTGACCAAAAAAAACCCCGAACTAAGACATTTTCCAAGAAAGTTTCGACGGATTTCTACCGGGGCTACTTCCCGAAAGGTGGATTCTATTAATTTCCGGTGAAAATCGCATGGAAAATGAGTAGAATGAAAAAAAAACTAGGATATTTGACAGGCGGGTGGACTCAATTTTCAGGCATTTTCCATGCGATTAACACAGCGTTTTCATTGGAAATTAATACAATCCACCTTCTCGAAGGTAGTCCTAGTTGAAAATGGCTTGGAAAGTATGTAAAAACACTAAAATATCAGATTTTTAGGCACTTTCACCAGAAATCGTTAGAATGTGGCCAATTCGAGGTGGGGAAGGTAAAAATTGCATGAAAATCGAGTCAAATTTGATATTTTTAGTGTTTTCACGTATTTTCCATACGATTTGCCGAACGATTTCACCGTAAATTCATACAATCCACCTTTATCGATGTAGTAGTAGTGCTGTTGAAAATCGCTCGGAGAATGCGTGAAAATAAGAAAAAATGTCTCCATCTAGGTTCAATTTTAGAAAATTGAAGGAACTCTAATCGCAAAATTTCCATAATTCAATAAAATTCATTCATGGCCTTGGTATAGTTAGTTAAATATAGGGAGATAATCGAGTAATTGAATCTTTTTGAAGATGCGCGTTCAAGGTGTCAAGGTGTGGGGCTTATCACGACTGCGGGCGATAACGTTTTTAGCAAAATAATGTAAATTTATACGGAATACTATTATTTAATATTGTAGTTTAAAAATATTGAGTAGAAAACAACATGCGGTAGTAGTAGTTCTTGAAAGTGATATTTCGCAAGAAATTTATATCCAAACAGTGCGACTAATGAATTTGAAAGAACGCGTTTTTGATGACATTGGAACTATACAGAGTTTCGACGTACATTTGGAGAAAAATGTAAAAACGAAGCAATGTGAAAAATGAAAAAGATGCAAAAATAGTTCACAGTGCGGCAATTAAAGTCCAATAGCAATTAGTTACTTTTGTTTTATATTTGGAAGCTGTACACCTGCTTCGCCATGGTTGTTATTCGTCAACTTTTGGTATGAAATTAAATCTTTGTGATACTAGGCCTACCTTTCACATCACAATGAATTTAATAAAGTTGACTTTTTGACTAAATTTAGGATGCAGTCATACTTTTCACACCTAAATGTGTTTTGTAACAAGTTTTCATTGTTTTCATGCACCGAACCACATGATTCCCTTTCTATTGTCAGAAGACTTCTTATCTTCTTAAAGGTGATGATTAAATTCGATATATGAACACAACGTTTCCAAAGCAAAATAGTACTGCAACTTTAAAGTTAATGATCCTAGAAGATATTTTAAATTTAAGTTACCGGCCTATTTATTCCATGCACCGAAACACATGATTCCGTCTCTAACGTTAAAAGACTTTATCTCCTCCTAAAAGTGATGATTAAAAAGATTCAGGTCTGGTTTTCACACCTAAATGAGTTCTGCAACAAATTGTATTAATTTTTTTGCTTTTTATCTTTGTTTCCATGCACCGAAACACATGATTCCGTCTTTAACGTTAGAAGACTTCATCTCCTCTTAAAAGTGGTGATTACATTCGGTACATGAACACAACGCTTCCAAAGCAAAATAGCACTACAACTTGAGCTTTATCGCGATTTAAAGCAACTTTAAACTTTACGATCCATAATAATGTGCACGACAACAGCGCGTTTACTACTTTTTTACATTCTTTTAACACATTTTTTACTTTACCGAATAATTTGTACAATATTGTAATGAATATTTCTTATTACTTTTCGTGTAGTTGTTAAAATAATAAATACCTAAACTTGCAAATAAATAACTTCTTATCTTTATGTTATGACCGAATATATAAAATAAAATGTGTGTCGTCTTCCCTTTCATAACGCGTATACAAAAAACGTGTAACATTAACATTGCGCTGTGCAAAAAAACACTCAAAAGGGCACTGAAACGCAGCAAGATGAAGGCCTCAACAATGAATTTACGGTAGGAAACGGATGCTGGGTAATAAATTTTCGGTAATTTCTATTTACTTGGTAAAGTAAATAATCATTTGCGTATCATTAACATTTTTTTTTAATTCGCATATAAATTTTATTTATTTGGAAGTGGGCTTGGTTATTGTAAAGAGCAAAATAGTGGTTATTTAAAGAATGAAATAAAATTAATTTCCAAGAAGTGAACGTGTTTTTTTGTTGATAAAAGAATAAATGCAAATTGTATTGTTAATAGTT
>JARJDW010001927.1:0-32883 GCA_030264715.1 Adinopsis sp. GC000173
AAATTGCGCTCATATCGTTCTCACTGTACTTGTAGCCGAGCTTCTCTTTGCGTGCGGTTATCTCCTCTTCGGACTGCTTCCACCAATCCTGTATGAAAACAATGTGTTCGGACAGGTCTAAATCGTAGCGTGCTTGCTCGGGCTCGCGAGATTTGACAATAAACGCACCGGATAATCCGTCGGCCATTAGCATACCTACGAAACAGAAATGTATTCGAGTTTCCTCTCATAAATTCACATTTATTTTCGTTCGTTTACTGCATTTTCTCATATTTTATACGTTTTTTAGCATTTTTTGGCAAAAATAAACAAGAATTACAGAAAATTTTGGGAAAATGCAAAAAAAAGATGGAGAAAGGCTAACTGGGCTCAATAATATTGAAAAAGCAAAGCAAAATGTAAGAAATAAGTCCAAATTGGAAGAAAAGAGGGAAAAACACAGAAAAAAGAAAAAAACTATGATAATAGGACTCGAAACTTGTCAGATACAAGGCTGGTCTGATAAGTTACCGACTTTCTCAACAATGTTTGCGCTTTTTACGCTAGGAATTAGTTGAGCAAGTCGAAAATACTAATACTTACTTGTATGTGCGTGATAGAAATAAGTGCCCGTTTGTCCAGCAACGAATTGGTATGAAAAGCAGCTGTACGGAAGGATGTTGTACTGCGTCACCGAATTAACGCCATCCATGTGATTCGTGCCGTTCATCGCCATTCCATGGAAGTGCACCGAAAATATGCGCTTGTATAAAGTGTTGGTGACGTTGATGACGACTTCGTCGCCCAAACACATAATCAACTTGGGACCGGGCAGTTGTCGATTGAACGTCTTAATGTAATGTTCTCGGCCATCGGCGATACAGCATCCGGTGTTGAAGCAGTCGGCGGTGTGGTTGCGCAAGCAATCCTTGCAGTGCGTCGTCATGCTGAAGTAGTTCTCGGCGATGAGCGCGTATTCGCAGCGCATTGGGGTGGGTGATTTGCTGCAGGCACGATTGCACGCATGGTGAGAATAATCAGGAATATCGCTGGCTGTTATTCTGAATGCGATTTCACTGCTTGTCAGCGTAGTTAGAGCTAAAATATACAAGAAAGGATAAATTTGAGGTGTACATGTAAGGTCTGATAAGTTTCCGACATTCTAAATTTATTTTTTTATTGTTTTTGTCGCTATTTTAAAACAGTTTCGTAATTTTTATTATTTCTTCATGTTTGTTTTGTAATTTAGCGTTTTTTTTTAACTTTTTACTACTCCTCGTTATTTGTTTTAAAGCGAAAAGTTGTAAAAGGGGCAAAAAAAGAAAGAATAGCAACAAGAAAAACAGCAAAAAGTTGTAAAAAGGGGAAAAATTGTTGAGAAAGTCGGAAACTAATTAACCAACATTCATCTGATAGCCACAAACTTATGAGACAACCCTAGAAAAGATGCTGGCTGCAAAGCCCCGAAATAAGATTATATTTACTAATTCTAAATAATTAGATGAAATATTCTAATTAATTGTAGCTTTCGCGCTCGAATACTTGGTAACACTCACCGGCAATGATTGTTAAATGCACGATCATATTTTGTCAACCCGTCCACGACAACAAAAAAACATCTAAATTGCAGTTCCAATCAAATTTAACGAGCATAAAAATTTTAGTGCGCGGCGCGCCGATTTGCATCTATTTTAGATAAAATTCGTTGATGTTCGAGCTGTATTTTTGCAAATTTCCCTTCACTTTTGTATTTGAGCGACACAAAACACGTGAGAGGTGGGAAAATGCATAAAAATCTGTTGAAGATTTTTCTCAAGATTTCTTCTTGGCAAACATATTAACAACAGCCCCAATAATTTGTTTTGTTTTATTGATATATCAATTAATAATTAATTAAATTTACACGACTAGGTTTTGCCTCCTAACAATTAACTAACAAAAAAAAACCTAAAAGAAAAACATTTGTTTCTTAATCAAAATTAATAATAATAATAATAATAATAATAATTCAAATATATATATATATATAGAAATATTCAATATTTATATATAAAAAAATCAATCTTTGGTTCCAATTTTCTCGCTTTCTCTCTTTCTTGCTTTACTCTCACGCGCAAATTCATTCATACACGTTTTTTCCGATTTTAAAAATTAATCAACAAAAAATTCTCATCGTAATTTACAATAATAATAATAATAATAATGATAATAAAAAGTTGGAAACAATAATAATGATTTTTAGCGCAAAAAATGCAAAATTTGTGTTAAAATAAAGTAGATGTTGAGTAAACAAATTCATTTGAATTTTCTCTTATTTTTCAATAATTTCCACTAAAAGCAAAAAGAAAATTGCACATTTTTTGCGTAAAAATTGTTGTTTTTAACTAAATCTCTTCTTCTTTCTTGCGTTCTTTCTTCTTCTATCATCACGCGCGCTCCATCGTAGTATAGTCGTCGTCTTCTTGTTGTTGTTTTATTAGGCACATAATTTTTAGGCTAAAAACACACACATTTTTATATATAAATTTTTTTAAATATAAAAAAGAAAAACAGCCGAGTCTTGTTTTTTTTATACATATTATATATATCATATATAGGAAAAGAAAAGCAAAAAGCATTTCGCACATTTTTTGTGTCCTTTCTCTCTTTCCATCTCACTTTTGTCGTAGGTTCGTTGATTACTCTGTTTCTTCCTAAAAAACAAATTAAAAAAAAACATTAGGGATCGTCAAACATGGTAAAACGTCTTAGAATCTTTTAGTTTTGCTAGAATCAGACAATCAGAAAGTTGAAAGGTTGTCCCTTACCAACTTGTTTATTGTAAAGTGCAGAGTTGGCGTCGCAATTCGCTCTCGCTCTCATCGAGCTCATCGTCCACCAGGGGCGAGGGTGGTCCACCCGCCGTGGACGATCCACTACCACCACCAGACGTACCACCCGCCGGCATATACGGCCGATAATCTAAACCGGCACGTTCGTAAAATAGGATATAGGCCGCGCTCGTGTCGATCTTCGGCTCCGACGTTTTCTCATCGGGTTTCTCTTCTTGTTGATTAGTGGTGGTGTTGCTGGCGACAATCTCCCGACACGAACTGTCATTGTAGCAGTACCAGTTTCCGTTCGGGTTGCACGCGTACGAAATGTAGTGGCCGCCGTTCAGCATGCCCGAATGACTCTACAAAGACAGACAAATAGACATACATTACTTTTTTGCGACAAAGTATTTCTAATCATTCCGAGTAGAATTATAAACTCACCACGACAGCGTACAGTTGATACTTTAAATCCAACGCGTCCTCGCCGTCAAGCAGCTTATGCTGATGAAAGTCGACCAATTGTGCATCGTCGATTGGCGTTCGCAACAAAGACGTCGACTCCAGTCGTTTTCGTCGCGTCGTCGACGTGCCCACCTTACTTGCCAGATGGCGATGCCGTAGAATGGTCTCCTGCGGTACGGCGGCCAGGTACTCGGTCGGATCAAAGTCGCGATAGGGGAATTCGACCGCCTTCTGCGTCTTCACCCACTTGGCGTTGCAATAGTCGAAGCGCTTGAGATGAACGATGAGGATGGGGGGTAGTCGCCAAATTTGCAACTTTTTCGTCGCCGGTTGTTTGCTGTGACACGACGAGCAATGGTAGCGCGCCTCCAGGCGCTCCTCGGTTGTGAAGGCGGTGAGGCAGTGGTGGAGGTCGATCGGTTCGGTGTGGAGTTTGCGGCAGGCCGGTACCGAGGCATGTTCACGCCACAACTGCAAAAAAAAAGGTGAAAATTACGACAAAATATCGCGCATACGACACGAATTTCGCTTACCTTTTCACGACAACTCTGATAGCGCAAATGAAGCGCAGTGGGATCCCAATCGATCGCAATACACATCGTTCCTATACCAACGCCGCTAACTCCTCCACACAATACATCAAAAACAAGGGCGCTTTCGTCGCATGGTAATTTACAGCCGCGACAGAATTGCGTCCAATGGCACAACGCGCATATCTGGCCGCCGGGCAGCACAGCGCGCAACGTAAACGGAAACTCGTATCCCAACGAATCATCGCTGCAACAACAAAAAAAAACGATAGATTTTAGTCGTTTTGAATCGATTTTATTTTTACTACTTACCAATCGGTGGCATGGTTCGTCTGATCGCCGCTACACGCCGGCAGCGGACTGAGCAGCCGCGTCACCTGTCGCCACACCGACTCGTACATCGTCTGGCACGTGGTGGTCGGCGCGCAACCGATCAGCAGCGGCACGCCGAACAGGCTCGGCTTCGTCTTGTGCTGCGAGAGAAAGTACGTCTCCTGGCGTACGCATTTTCGATGCACGGCGACGAGGTACGATGGCTGTCGAACGGGAATATCTACAAGAATACAAGTATTTTTGGATGAAATCCGCATCAAATGATCAAAATACATCAAAAATTTGCAATTTTCTTGCTCACCAGTATAAATATGATTGGAATGTGGTAGATGACGCTGTTTGGACGTCGCCATCGCGGCGGCATGATGCAGCAGTCCGTTGGAAAAGCGGCGTGCGGTCGCCGACAGATCGATGCTGTTGGTTCTCGCATTCTAAAACAATCAAAAATACAAAAAACACTGTTGCGTTGTCTTGTGGTGACAGACGGGGGCCGAAAAAAAAGGGTCTACTATAATAAATAGCAAAACAAAAAACAAAAAATAATATCTTGTGTGCGCAGCAGATACATTTTATTACAAAATCACCAAAAATAAAAAAGCGCAAAAAAAACGGTGTGTTAAGTATTTCAAAGCGTTATAAACCACTAAAAATTCAAAATATGTACATTTTATTTCTTGTATTTAAGGGTTGCCAACTATATTTTTTTAATTTTCATTTAAATTTGGAATTTCTCAACGTCAACTATGCATTATTTTCTTGGAAACTTTAGATAAGTGTAAAAATATAGTTAGATACACATGAGTAGCCTGATAAGTTTCCCAATTTCTCAACTTTTTTGTTGTCTTTTGTGCTTTATTATTTTCGTAGATTTTTACAACTTTTTGTTACAATTTCGTACCTTTTGCTGTAAATAAAAAGCGCTTTTCGTCACTATTTTGCTACTTTTTACAACATTTTGTAAAAAAGCACACAAAAAAGCAGGAAAAAAAATCTGAAAAAGCAACACAAAATGTCACTAAAGTCGGAAACTTATCAAACCGCCCAAGTATAGAAAATCTAAATAATTTATCAAAGCAACGAAATTGCTACAGAATGAAACCTTTTGACCTTTCCTTTGCGAAATGACATATATATCACATAGTGTAAAGAATTATTATTAAAATAAATTACAAATGTATATTTCGTAACTGTAAAAAAGGAGGACATTTCAGTACTTAGGGAGGACGAGAGGACCTCCCAAAAAGAGGACGTTTGGCAACCCAATTTGTATCAGAGAGCGCACTAATTTTACTCTTTGTGAGAGGAGGGGGCCGGGTGGGCAACAAAATATGTATTTGTTTGATTGTTTGTTTTGTGGTGCGTACCTTAAAGCATAAAATGTTGGGCATGCATAATGCCGATCTGCTTCTTACCTCAGGTGGACCGCGCACCATCGCCAGATGCGTCGTCACGGCGCTGCCGGTGTTCGTGTTGATGGTGGTGGTGGAAGGCAACGTTTGGGGTGGTAACGACGTTACAATATCCTGCAGCTCTTGCACGCCCGTCGTCGTGGTCGTCGTCATAGTCTCATCGCTGTCATTGTCATCTAAAAACATTGTTGTTGATCAAGTTGTCGCGATAATAAATAGCCCACCACTTACCGTTTGTCGTTATCTCGTTCAACGATGATGGCACTTCGTACGCAAACAGCTCGCAAGCGGTGGCGGCATGCACGCGCTCCGAATCGGCGCGCACGCATCGAATCTGCGCCGCACCCACTTCAGCAATCAGCAAGCGTGCCGGTGGAATGTCGCATAGCGTTGCCAGTTCGCGCTTCAATTCATCGTACTTCGCCTCCGAATTGAGTCGTACGCCGTACTTGATCGGAATCGTGCCGTCCTGTCGAATGAGCAAAATCTCGCACAGCGTATAGCTCTCCATTGGTAGCGGTAGGCTGAGTAGGTTAAACGCATCGAAGCGAACCGATTCGTGGCCGCACGTTTCACACGTCACCTGTAATAAGTTAGTAATGATGATAGTAAATACGATAAAATATCGGATGAAAAAAAATACCTTGCTCTTCAGCTGGCCGTAAAACAAATCGGTAATGATCGAACAATCTCGTGCGAGAAATTCACGCCACGCTTCATCCGCCACCAGCTCATCGGCGCGTCCATCCGAATCGCCTAGTTCACGATACGCCTTCGGTTTGCCGCCCGCCGCCGATCGATTCAAATCCTCGTGCAGTGCATCCAGTAACCAAGCGAGCAACTCCTGCGAATCGTGCTGTCCGCCGCCGCCCAAATGCGGTGCATGCTTCGTCACGCACCAGCGCAACTTGAGCGGTGCGACGCTGCGCGTGGCGCCCGTCCACAGTTCGCGGCACAACTCGGCGTAGCGTCGTGCCACCTGGCCCTTGGTGCCGAGCGGATTCGTCGCGTTGAGCTCGGCGAGCGGCGACGAGAGTTGAAAGTATTGTGTGAGGGGGCGCGTGTTCGAGACCGCTTGCAGGGCGGCGTTCATAAAGCATGTGTTGCCCAAATTGTGTAAACCGGTCGCACCTAAAAACAAGCGAAAACAAAAAATGTTAAAAAACGGTAGACTAAATATCTTTCTTCAATATTTTATCTTTTCCCGCAACAAAATAGTTAAAAACATAACTAAAAATTTCTAATAATTGTTTTTTTTCTCTCACCTGGAGGCAGTGTAATAGTCATACGTCGTTCAGTGTTCACTCCACCCGAACCACTACCACCCCCACCACTCGCCACCAGCGCGCCCAACTCCTCCGGCCACGTCAGATCCTTATTCCGCACCTCCAGCAGCACGCTCGCATTATCGCCGACGCCAAGCTGTTGCAGCGTCGACGCGTCGTCCTCGTCGAGCAGCACCTGATCGCCGCCATCCTTACCGCCCAGCAGCCACAAGCGTACATCCTCAACGCGCAGCGCCAAGCGCACGGCGAGAAACTCCACCACCTGTCGCACGTTCGCCTGCCGACTGAACGTCGCCGTGTGGGCGAGAAAGCGACGTGCGGGCAGCTGGGCGGCGGCCGTCGTCGTCGATTGCTGATGCCGATGGATCTTCAGCTGGAGCGGATAAAGTTCCAGCTCGACGGCATTGTTTGCGATATCCTCGGTGGAGGCAATCACTTGCCGGGGTAGAGGTAGTGGTCCACCATGCCATAGTGCAAGCGCCTTCCATAGCGAATCGGGCACCAGGATGAAGTCGCGATGTTGCACCAGTGGAGTATCGCGCTTCAAACGACCACCTGTTGACACAAGACAAAACAGTCGTAAAATTTGTTGTTTTTTTCTTGACTAAAATCAACGGAAAGTCTTATCGCTTTACTGAATTTTGTAGCATGCAAGCAATGTCTTTTTATTGCATTTCTCGACGAATTCGAGAAGTTGAAGTGGGCGATTTTACAATAATATAACTTTACCTTCGCCTGTTAGTGTTCCAATCACACGTCCACCGCCCCCATCTTGCGGCACCTCCACCAAACTCGCATTGTCTATCGGCCCGGGCGGCCGTCGTATGACACTATTACTACTACCCGATCCATTACTCGACACGCCCGAACTGGACGCAATGCTACACGAATCGCCACCGATTGCAGCGCCGCCGCCGCCAGTACCACCTCCGGACGGCCGCAATAGAAACTCGCCCGATATCGAATCGGTGCTCGTCGAATTGCTGGTGAAGCTCTCGTCGCACACGATGCCCTCCTCGATCGGCGGTTGTTGTTGCTGTTGTAGATGCCCTTGAGCGGATGCTTGTTGGTGTTGTAGTAGAGACGGTGGGCGGCATGTGCACGAATCGTGCGTGTGACGTGCTGCTGTAACGTACGCCAGCCACGCATGCCACCAATCCGCACCGATTAGATACCAAAATTGGCCGATGCGATAGCCGCGACGTTCTTCGCGCGCCAACCAACCCATCACTAAAAACAATTGAGTTATTCATTAGAACAATTATCTTTAATATTATTCGTGAAAATGAGTGAAAACTAGAAAATTTGAAAAACGGGTGGACTATTTTTATGCTAAAAATGTCAAATTTTCAAGATTTTCATTGTTTTTCGAGATTTTCATTTTTTTTCCATTGTTTTTGTTTGTCCACCTGTTATTTATTTTGTTCATCATACCAATTTCGTGTTCGTGATGGCGACAATTCGGCCGCAAACCGAGCGACACATGTCCGATCTGAAAGAGCAATTCGAGCAGCGGCGCCACCATCGTCGGATGCTCAACGCACCACATCACAAAGTCCTCCTGGGCGAGCGCGCAGCCATCGTCGAAGCGTGCACGCAACGCCGCCATCGCCGCTACCAGCTTATCATCATCATCATCATTCTCCTCATCCTCATCGTCATTGGGATCATCATCGTCGCAAGCGACAAAACGTAACACGTCCAACATGTGCTCGAATTCGTCGCGATTCAGCAACTGGTCGCGGTCCGTATCGAAGATCTTGAAGCAAACTAGAAAAAAAAACATACTTTATTGTCGTATTGTCCAACAAAGAATGTACTACAAAGTCCTAACGTGTTGAGTAACACTTACATTTCATCCGTTCAGCAGTTGGACCGCGACACGCCGCTGAAATACCGCAGCACAGTTCCTTGAAGTCGACGTGACCGTCACGATTCACATCCAGAGCGAGAAAAAGTCTACAAACACAAAGAAAACATTTCCAATTAGTTAATTTAAAAGTTCGTACAAAGATTTTTTGCATTTTGCACATTTTATCGTGTTTTTTTTTTTGATTGGCTTACCCCGCACAAACGCTGCCAGGCATCGGTGGACTAACCAACGCGCTCACACACTGCAAATCGACTTCGCCGCTCGGCGCCGCCGCCTGCAGCGCCCAAAAGCACTTCTCCAGCGCGCCAATATCGCTCGCCTCGAGATGCGTCACACCAGCCAGTGATTGGTAGAAGGTCGGCGCGTCCAGTTCGCTGCTGAGCGAGACGCACGGCTCGCCGAGCAACCATCGGCTCAATACGGTGGCGTTTCGATCGTGCGCCAGCCATGTGCGAAACTGTTCGTACGTGCACTTATCCTGGCCGGTGTCGAAGAGCGCCGTCGAATTGCCGCCACCGATCGCCGCACCACCCTCCAGCAGCATCGCTGCGTTAAAGTCGGCGCGCGTAATGTACATGCCGGCATCGTTCGAATACACCAACCAGAGAAATCTAAAAAAAATGGAAAAAATAACAGTGTAATAATAATAACGGAATAGACGAAACTTTGAAGAAACTCGCTTAAAAAATAGGGAAAAAAACCTTAAAAATCAAGAATTTTTCTTTATATTTGCCACTTTCCATTTACCTAGCCTTAGAAACACAACTTCATCAAAAAATATAACCATTTATGGAGGAAAAATAAGAAATTTTTCTTGAAACTACAATAATGTTGTGATTTTCCGTAAAAACGGCCAGAAAATGAAATGAAATTTTCTCATTTCTACCATGATTTTTAGCGAGATTAATAAAATTTAATAGAAAAAAGGCGTAAATGAGCTTTTCGTCATGTAACATGCAAATTTATATAAAAAGTTAAAGAAAAAAACATTGAAATCCTATGCAAAGCAATTATGTACAAATTTTCGTTGCTTTCAACACCATTAATCAAAACAGTATCAATTTTCTCACTTTTACAATGATATTCAATTAAAATTCTCATTTCTACCATGATTTTTAGCGAGATTAATTAAATTTAATAGAAAAAAGACGTAAATGCTCTATTTGTCACTTAACGTGCAAATAATAAAAAGTTTTAAAAAATCATTGAAACCGTCAATCATCTACAAATTTTCCTTGCTTGGTTCCAACGTTATTCATCAAAACATTATAAATTTTCTGATCTTTTAAGTACTTTCCTTTCATAGCTTTACTTTAACCTGAAGTAAAATTGTGAAAACTACACAAAAGTTGTTTGATTATAGTAAAAAAATGAGAAAATTCACATTTTTGCAGTATTCAATAAAATTTTCTCATCCTTTCACTTATTTTCCTGCATAACGTGCAAATCAATATAAAAAGTAAACAAAAACATCGCCATTTTTCGATAGATTTTCCCTGTTTCGCTCGATATCTAGCCAATTTCCAATCCAAAAACAATGGCGGAACCACACAAATCCATCTACATTTTGTAACAAAACAGATCCACTCACCTACAACAAGCAAAAAACAATTATTAAAAAACAAAAACAATGACGTCGTGTGTTGTGTTAATTACATACCTGATTCGTTCATCGCGCGTGCCCTTCGTCAGCAGCACCAGGCCGCAGATCAAATCGCGCAGCGTAATGCCGCGCACACCGCCTCCGAGTACCTCGTATAGCTTTTCGGCGATCGGCTGCGGCACACCGTCGCCGAGCACCGCATGCATAAAGACGGGCCGTTGTAGAGCCGAGGAGCCGGCGGTGACGCGCTTATACGCCTCGGTGATACGCTTCAGCTCCGCATCGGTTACTGCAAAAATGAAAAAGAAAATGATTACATTTCAGTGATATACATATTTCACACCTTGCATTATGCATATTTGGTTGCCTAACAAAATTGTGTTTATGTAATTATGCAGTGCGTTTCATTCAACGGTATACATAAGAAATATTTCCCTCATACCTCCATGATTCCTGTCCTCCAATTATAATATTACCTTCATTTCAATTGATTCTATGTGAAAATTATTAGAAAATTGCTTGGAAAAAAAGATAATTGAGTAAAAATCTAGATAAAAACAATTTTCATTAATTTTTACATTTTTAAACCAATTTTCTTCAATTTTTCGCATAGAACAGCTGATATATTAAACAATCTTGCAACTATACATAAAAATTACCAGAAAATCGTATGAAAAATAAGAAAATTGATACAAAATCTAAATAAAAATAATTTTCATGATTTTTTTTATTTTTAAAGCGATTTTCTTGAAGTTTTTGCATAAAACAGTTAAAATATTAATCAATCTTCTTATTGTGCATAAAAACTAGAAGAAAATCGCATGAAATGAAGAAAATTTAATCAAAACTTGATTGTGTTAATCAATCTGTCATTTGGCAGCGATTTTCATGAAATTTTTACGCTAAAGCATCAAATCATCGATGAGTCTGGCTGTGTGCAATGAAGTTAATCCAAAAATCGTTCGAAATCTGGACGAAATCGTCGAAAACACACAGCTACGACGACGATAACAAACATTGTTTCGTGACGTCACGATGTTAGGTTAGCTCTCAGCGTAAAATTACACAATTGCACGAATACTCACTGCGTCGTACCGCATCCTCGTAGCTCAAACAACACCGTTTCGAGTCTTTCGCACCCATTTTTCATCAATCAATCAAAGCTCACATTTCTATCTCGACGTTTTGCATCGCGAATAATTCACGTCCTGCTCGTTTGACATTTGACATCCAACTGCCGAACATCGGGCGCCAAGCCATCGATAAATAATTTAAAAACTTGATTACATTTCAATTTTTTAACGATTCCATACGGTGTTATTGCTTATTTTGCAAATTTTTATATATTATTTTAAATATCATCAATTGCCTTTTTCTAGTTACATTATTCTCTCATAGATCCATTAGTCGCGAAATCTGTAATCGATTATCGCGCCATCTGTGATAGAATAGCGCAGTTACTCACCATCATTACTGTCAAAACGTTCAGCGAGAATTAAATCGCAGACAGCGCCGGTACAATCAACAACGAGCAAGTTTTTGCGAGGATAATAAAATGCCAAAAGCTACGTCCGTTGCCTCATACATCAAAGATTTATACTACGACGAATTCAAATGGTGAGTAACGCATCCAAAACTATTGCTAGAAAAACGTGTCGGCGGCCATCTTTTTGTGTGGCCCCAATGAAGGTTTTCCTCACGCAAAATCGCACGATAACATCGTTTTCCAGCGTTTTTGCATGCACACATTTGATAAAATTGACGATTTTTGTATTGCAGGTCGGTGGTGAAGAGCATCGGCATATTTGCGCTTGGCATTACGATTGCGAAGGAATGTAACGGCATCGAACTGTTTGTCCCCGCTGCCTAATTCTATCTCACACACACACAACCATTCCAACAACAATAATCAACGTGTACTGTACTGGTCGTCCGGTTCAGTGTTCTGCTCCTCGTGTCTGCGATCCTCAACCAATCATGGTAGTTAGCATGACACATCAATGTTCGCATTTCCCATCGATGTTGTACGAAATAAACGCTAGCTAAATGTGTTTTTGCTCTTGTAATACTGTTGAGAATTGAGAGGATTAGGTTTTTCTGTATTTTTTAATGATTTTTTATTGTAATTGTTAAAGAAGGATGCAGACTTGTAATTTGCTACAAAAACTTACGAATTTGGTGATAATTGTTTTGGGAAATGAAAACATTCAGTGAAAATGTTTAAAATGTGATTAATTATCCAAACTTTTCATATTATTTCACTCAATGTTTGCATTTTCTAGAGATTTGAGTGAAAGCCAGCTTGGATTACTAGAAAATTGGCAATTTTGGTACTCGATATGTGCGACTGAGATGTCAAGTGTTTTATTTTATTTTTTTCATTAAATTTTCTCTGTTTTCACTCAAAGTCGCTCTGATTATCATTTCAAATACTTGATACAAAAATTTGTATTTTTTCAAGTGACGTGATTGTTGTTTTAGCATATGGATCAGTTAAAGTAAGAATTCACCTATCGAATTTGATTGAAATTTTTATATACGTCAATTGTCTGTTTATTATCAAGTTTTCTAGTGATGTCCGGCGTAGTTATTACTTAAAATCGTAAGATAAATTAACATTCCAACTGCTTTATACTAAAACAGCATTAAAAACTTGACATTTCATTCCAATACGTCAAATTTTCGCATTCTCGAGTAATGGTTTTCACTTAAAATCGTAAATTGAATTAACATTCTACCTATTTTAGATTGACATCGCTCAAAAAACTGGACATATTTCATTGCCAGGCGTCAAATTTTCTCATTTTCTAAAGATGTTGGTGAAGTTTTCATTCAAAATCGCTAGATTAATTAATATTCTCCTTACTTTGTGCAAAGAGAGGACACTCAAATCACTTGAAAAAATGCTATTTTTGCGTAAATATAAATAAAATAATAAAACACTTGACATCTCAGTAGCACAAGTCTAATCACCAAAAATATTCGAATTTCTAGTAAAAAAATAGCATAATAGCGTTCAAATTCGTCCATTCTTACTGCAGATTGATATTTTGAGATGAATTAATCGGAAATGAGGATTAAGGATAGCGATTTTGAGTGGCAATTTGAAGAAAAGAACTTCACACTTCATTTCTTCAGTTTATCATCAAATTTTCGCATTTTTTAGCGTTGAAATCGATTGGAAAATGCGAACATGTATTACACGTTTGATAAATGTCACATTTTAGTTATTGAATGACTTATTTTGCAGATGTCGGATGCACATAACGAGGATCGCGTTCACACTGCAGTCACTTGATAATATAATAGGAAGAGTTGGAAGCAAAGACGTCTATTTTTGTTTATTGTTATTGTTTTTAAGGTAGTACAAAAATACAAATAAATATGTAGGCAAAATATCTTCTGTCTCGTGCAATCAAGGTCCCATTGGTTCGATTACCATGTCAAAAACGACAAAAATCAATTTTTTACATTGTTTTGCTCCACATCATGAATTAGAACTCAGGATTGAACGTTTACCACACTAATATGATGTCAAAAAATGCACAAATATTTATTAGTATTTTTTGACATTCGTCAGTTCGATCCGAAGAGAGAATTTTATAGAATTGAATACAAAACAATAAGGGACATTCATCCATTTTCACCTCTTCACCCTTTGGTATGTTTCTCATCATCAATTAACTAGCTAAAATACTCACCAGCAATTATTGCCAATTACACGACCAATCATTTTGTGAGGAGGCTTTCTAGAAAATAAAACGCGCCGATTTGTTGCTGCAATGAACAATTAAACAATTTATTATTTTATACAATTAAGAACGTCTATTTGAATTTTATATATAATAAATTATCTACAATTAAACACATCTATTCTTAGATCAAATTCACAAAATGTGCACAAATAGCGAAGGGTATAGAGAAAAACATAAAGGCGATTTTGTACTGAAACAAATAAATTTCAAATGATAGCTAACTAAAAATTCAGTCTTTTGTAATACAAAAATATAGAATATTTTGTAAATGAACAAAACTGCGCGATAATACATATTTCAACATATGTACATCCACATCATAAACATTAATCAAATAAAATACATATTAAAAGTGAAAAAAAAATATATATATCTACGTGATAAGGAAAAATCAATTGAATCCTGACTCGGATATCATCTTCGGTAAGAATGAATCCATATCCATACAATCGGTCTGTTTAACATCCTCCACTTCGCCGCTATCAAATCTAACCTAAAACATTCACCAGAAAAAAGATAATTTAACCATAATGTCCCAAACACCATGATATTCTCCGAATTCTCCCCATTAACTAAACAACATCCATCTTCAAACATATTCATAACATAGATCCGGGGTGGGGGAAAAATTAGTTGCAAAATGTGCACAGATTTAATGAAAATCGTTTGAAAAATCTAGGAAAATGTGACAAAAATGGAAAGTTCGGTTTCTTTTCATATCTTTAAAAATAATTTAGAAATAAGTGCAAAAGGCTTAAGAATTTTGATGAGAAATGTCCTAAAATAATTAAACAAAATGTACGAAGCTATTGAAAAACTCACATTTGCACATTTTTCGCACTTTAAAGAAGATAAAAATGTATGACAAATAATTAATATTATCGCGAGTCCAATTTAAAGGTTTTTAAAGGGTTGTAAATGGGCCACGAGGGGACAACATACCTGGAACATCGGCTGACTCGTGTTCTTCAAATGCGTCCCGTTGTGTGTCTGCTCCATCCACTTAATACTGACTGACTTAAATTGCTTATCTTTGAATGTAACTAATTCTAGAGGCACATCAGTTAGAAATGATTTGTTGTGCGGCAGGTAGACGACGCACGTTCCCATCGCAAAACGCTTCGTTATCACACCCTTGTAGTATGCGCCGTTCGATCGTCGTGCCCATACTGGCGTTAGATTCACCGGCAATTTATGCTTGAAACACAAACAAAAGGAAAAGATTAATTCATTGCCGAAATAAAGCGTAGCGTTAAGATTGTATCTGCCAATTATACATTTTAACGGATTTTGTCCATATTATTAAATTCAAAAAAATAAAGTATAGTTACAAAACACAAACAGTTCGCATTAAAAAAGTGCTCTATAGTAGTAAACTGCATATGTTATTTAACCATACTTTGTTTTTTTTAAAATAAAGTTAATTATTTTAGAAATACGGTGCCAATCTTTTCCTACATCTCAATACAAACAAGTAGTGTTTGATGTTTTTTATAAATTTGGTGCTTATTATTAAAGAAATTAACTTCATTCAAAAAATAGAGCAAAATTAAAACAGACAGTTTGCTTCTATTTACTTTGTTTTTTTAAATAAAGTTAATTTCTTTATAAATACGGTGCCAATCTTCATTACATCCCAATGTAAAGTAGCGTCTAACGTTTTTTATGAATTTGGTCCTTATTATTAAAGAAATTAACTTCATTCAAAAAATAGAGCAAAGTTAAAAGAGACAGTTTGCTTCTATTTACTTTGTTTTTTAAATACAGTTAATTTCTTTAAAAATGCGTTGCCAATCTTTAATGTAAAGTCTGACGTTTTCATATGACTTTGATGCTTATTATTAAAGAAATTAACTTCAATCAAAAAATAGAGCAAAGTTACAAAACAGAGTTTGCTTCTATTAACTTTGTTTTTTTAAATAAAGTTAATTTCTTTAAAAATACCGTGCCAATCTTTCCTTGCATCTTAGTGTAAAGTTCTCTGACGTTTTCATATGACTTTGGTCCTTATTATTAAAGAAATTAACTTCATTCAAAAAAAATAGAGCAAATAGTGTTAATTTCTTTAAGAATACTCGTCTAATCTTCCCTTACATCGCAGTGTACAGTGTCTGACGCTTTTTACGGATTGTGTCTTCAACATTAAAAATATCAACCTCACACAAAAATAAAAACACAAGCATACGCAGTTCGCTTCAATTCTAGCGTTAGAAAATTGCATATGTTATTTATCTTTACTTTGTTAAACAAAGTTAATAGCTTAAATACGAAAATACCCAATCCATAAAAGCGAAAGATAGTGAATCTCTTAAGATTTACATATAAACATGTGCATGAAATTAGCAGTTACAGCCTTAACAATACGAGTCGTTTATTCTGAAAGCGACCTAAGTCCACTTACGCTTGGATTGTTTAATAGAAGTAAAAATATGTTCCACTGTTACATTACATCATTAGCATCCTCAGTGAACTACACAACATCCAAAATTGAGTTAGACAACTTTCAAAATAAACGGCTTGTATGTCTTTTACAGACAGAGTAAAAGCAACCATCCAGAAGAGAAGTCATTTAGCTTATTAGTTATACACAGAAGCAGTTCAGAAGATACATATAAAGTTTACAGAGTATTACATGATTAAAATAAAATAATAATAAATAAATACATGAAAAAAATAATTAAATGAATCTTCTTTAAAATCTACAATTCTTAATCTTTTTTTTCGATTTGTATACACACCTTATTATTAACATTGTGCCGTTGTGTGTTGGCATAATTTTGCATTAAACGCGCCTTGTCATCGTCCTTGCACTCCTGCAAGCAATCAGTTAACCTAATCTGCACAATGCGTAATTTGCATAGTTTTACTTTATCGCCCCTCCCGCTGCCGCTAACTTGCGGTTGTTTGCGTGATGCGGCAGCGCCACCACCTACGTCCGCCTGCGAATTCGTCGCAACGTTATTGGAGGATGATTTCTTCGATGTGGACGCTGATGATGAGGATGAAGGATTGCTAGATGCCTTCTTCTTTGGCAGAGAGTTCGCTGGCGGCTTGCACACCTTTTTCACCACAGTCGGGGTTGATACTCTTGACGAGGAGGTGGATGATGATGATGATGATGATGGTGTCGGTGATGGGGTGGCTTGAACTTTAACAACACTACTAACTGGTTCCGTATTGCAACTATTTACATTATTTAGCATTTGCTGTAACGTAATGGAATAGAGATGTTGATTAAATTGCGATTGCCTAGATATTAGTGCTGTTGCGTCATTTCCATACGCATGGTTGTTGCTCACCTTACTATTATTAATAGGATTATTATTTACATTACATTGTGGTGATGGCTGTGGAATTAAGACGGACTTTTGTCGGCCATGACCATGATCACTAGGTGGTGATAAAACATTTTGTACAATTGGTGGTGATGCCTGCACATTGATCGATTTGTTCGGAATGTGATTGTGGACACGACTAGATAATTGTTGTGGTGTTGTGTGAGATGTCACACTGCTACCACCAGCGCTACGTACACTTTGACCAGGCGGCGACATTTGCTGCTTCCTAAATGTCGGTGAAACGGTACTGTTGACGGCGATCGGAGACAGAAAGCGTACGTTATTCAGCACAATCTCCTCCTTTTCGCCGTTTGCATTTTTATGTATCACTGGCATCGAATTCATCAACGTCTTCTGTTGCTTGTGTGGCGAAAGCAGTTGGGGATGAGGTGGTTGTTGTAGCTGCTGTGATTGCGGTTGCGGATTCAGCACCGGCATTACACTGCTGCTCGAACTACCACTATTCGATTGTTCCTGTTTCACCAGCACCGGCATTTGTAAGTTGCCACAGTCTTTTAAACTAATCACAGTCAGATCGCGTATGTTCTTCGGATTGCTATTCTTGCGCGTTTTACGTTTTTGCGGTGTGTTTAACATATCCGCTTGTTGTGGTTGATTTGAACGCTTTTGTTTCTGCGACGATTGCGGTTGCTGTTCGGTATCATTTTTCTGTGAGATGAATTGCAAAAATGCGTCGCTGAAATTAGTTGATGCTGACACATCACAGCGCGGCTCTGATTTAATCAACGCTGGCTTAACATCGGGTGATTGCGGCTCCTCTTTAATAAACACGGGAGGAGGACTACACAGCATCATCGGACTTGTCACCACAGTCATTTTCTTTTGCAGTTCCCTTTCATGTTCGAGAGCTGCTTCACGTATTATTGAATCGATCGACGATGTACCGGGCGGAGGAGTATGTAGAAACGATTTAACAGACTGAGCTGTATAACAAAAAACACCACACAACCATTAATAGTTTAGCCGAAATTTTTTTCTTTGGTAATTGCAATCAATTACTAAACTCATAACAATGGGCGTATTTATGCGTTTAGTAAATGATTACAATTACCAAATAAAAAAATTTCGAATAAATTCAACAAAATTTTATCACATCAGCACATAAATGCTTTAGCATCAACAAAAAAATATTATGTATTGTTGGCATAATAAAAATACCTGGAATTGTTTCATTCTCAAACTTTTTAAGATTCTTGAGGCAATCCTTGGCAATAGCTGGCTTAACATCTCCGAGTGGTGTCACAATCGGGCCGCACACTTTCTTAGTCTTACTTGTGGACGGCGCAAACACCTCCTTTTTGATGTCCTTCACATCGAGCATCGCTTCGACAAGTGGCGTTTCCATCGGCCGCTTCTCTTTCGGCGACTTCTCTTTGGATTTGCGCGACGACTTCGACGAACGTACCTTAAACTCGTCATCCTTCAAACTCTTACGCTTCTTCTTTCGCACCGTTGATGTCTTATATCCATCATCGTAGATCTGCGCCTCGTCGATGTCGATCTCGCCCGCTTTCACCCAAATATCTTCCAGAACCTCCATTTGCTGCTCGTCGGGAATCGGATCATCGTATCCGTTCATATCCTCCTCGATTAGTTGCATTTGCAGATCGACCGGAATATCGGTAAGCGAAAAATCGCTGTAAAACACAATTAATCAATCAATCAAATGAATCAATTTATTGTGATCAATAACAACTTACTGCTCGACACCTTTTCCTCGTTTACGAAACACCTTCTTCGGCAACACAAACGTACTCGGCAGTTCGGCATTGTTCTTGTTGCATAGAATATCTTGGGGCATTGGATGTGGCGCGGCCACTTGTTTGTTTGGCTCCTCCGGATGCGGGCCAATATCACAACCTTGCAACCACTTCTCGTATCTGTTTATGATTGATAAGAAAAATTAAATAAATAAAACAAGTGATTCATGATAATAAGAATAATAAACATTGCAGGTGTATGATTGTAGGTAAACAAACAACGAGCCAACAGGTAGAAAATCTTTTCGGACTCTCATTTCATGAATTGTTAGCTACTTTTTTGTTGAAAAGAGTGTATGATGATTACCGTTCCGGCTGGAAACGTTTCACAAACGTGTCCATCGATATCTTCACCATGTCCTTGCTGCATGTGCATTGCGATGCGCGTTTACCGTACTCGATCCAACGTGGTGCAGCAAAGTTCGTCGATTCAGCACAGTTGAAGCCGTGATTAAATCCGGCATGATATCCATAAGGGAATGTGATCATAATCTCGCCCTCTTCTTGAGTAATCTAAAAATTAATCATTATTAAATTAATAAAATAGTTTGTTGTTTCGACGCATGTCGACTGTTAAATAATCATCAGGAGAAAAGTAAAAATATTATGACAAATCAAAACAAGAATTTCAAAAAAAATTGAATTAACGGCTTATTTTACATTAATATTTCAATGAAAGACGAGTACATCTTGCTTGTTAAGCTGAACCTCTTTTAATTTTCAAAGCTTCCAAGAAGTTAAGCTTCTCTCCTTTCTCACAAATATATATATTTTTTACCCACTACTCTGTTTACTTTTGTCCTGATTATTTATTTTTGTGAAACCTACCTTGCGTTTCTACTTTATGTACATTTATAAATGATCAATTATAATAATTTTTACCTTATTGTACGGAATTGAGTTGTTCTTCAGCATTTGCGGTGAAATTAGCGTCATTTTGTGGCGCAGAAAAGCAGAGCACGATTTGTAACTGGAGGGAAAGTAGCTGTTCGCCAACCGCTCCAATCGCCGACCGTGCTCCGGCGGTACCGAATACCACGTCTTTGGCGCCCCAAAATGAAGATAATTTATCGAATACAGATCCATGTCTTCCGTGTGCCAGGCGAATGTCGTCTTCCACATGCCAAAATACAAATACGCTGTATTGACACCCTCGATCGATATTCCATAATCCTCGTTGACTAAATCGAGTATCGTTCCAAGGCGATTTATATTCCATTCGTTTACCTCCGGATCGGTTAAGCTTCCAGAAACATCAGCGCCATAGATTGGCGATACGTATGTGATATTTTTCCAGTATTTACGTTCTAAATCTTCATAGTCGAAATGTCGTGGTGTGTTGTAGCGATCCGAGTTTGCTAAATCGCGATACTGTTGCACTGTCATCGACTTTTTCTGTATGTTGATTTGTTGGTAGAGGCCTTGCTTGCCAGTCACCACTTGACAGATCGGTGCCGGGATTGTTAGATCCATTGTGTTCAAATCGTACCCGTCTTTGCGTGGAACCCATTCTGGTGGTGGTATCACCTACAAGCATTTGCATTAATTTACATTCTATGATAAATTGAATGATGTTTACCTTTGCTAATCCGGCTTTGTGAGCGCCAAGCGACTCCATGTGCTCGACGTAGCGCGAAAAATCTTTGAATTCTTCCCATGTTGGTCGGAATACCATAATCCTAAACAATGTTGCATTGCAAATCATCAATTGATTTTCATAATTAAGTCATGATTATTAACTACCTTGGCTTCTTAGAGTTTGGCGTCGACATTGTATCCACCTTGTTTTGTCTAATTCACAATTTGCAAAAATTATTTCATCACGATTTTCAAGTTTTTAGACGCGGCCATTGGTGTTGACATACAAATCACGTAGCACTTTTTTATTAACACACGAACGAATCACAAATGAATTTAATGAAATTCACAATGATAGCACCTAATCTACGTTTCGCACACGATTGATGATTGAAATGCGTTGTTTGGTGCGAGTCAAGGCGTTAGTCAACGATACGTACGATGTAATTAGCAGGACAATTTACAAGTTGCGTCCATCTTGTAACTGGGCATAAACATGAAGTTGGTTGTTTTTCACGTTTTTCAAGCGTTGCCAACCTAATGATGAGCAATCAATACAAAGTGGGTCGCACTGTATGCGTGCATTTCAGGAAACAAATATTGCTGCATTTCATTCAGATTCATTTATTTAGAATTGTAAATCTTTAATTTTTCAGCTATTTACAGCAACTATTATATCAATGCAAAAATTTTACAATGAACAACCGAAATAATAGTCATAATAAGGAAAAAACAAATTATAGCGCTTGTTGTTTGATGTAATATAGATAGAGAGAGAGTAATTAGAAAAATAATTCGCAATTTTGATAGAGAAACAACGTAAAACTAAGCAGAAAACCCTTTTTTTTGGCGAATTAATCCAATTCATTAATTAATTATTATATGTTTTTTTAAAAAATCATGAAATCGAAAAAAAACAACAGAAAATTGAATAAAGTAATTAAAAATGAATTAATAGTAAACCTAATCATCAAAATTCTGTGAAAGCAAAAAGTTTGCGGCTAGATTTTCATTTTTCTCGCATGCGAAATACGCTTGCACAACTAGGTGTTCGGGGAAGCCAAGCGCCTTCAATCGCTCGATGGCGTCTTTGTCCTGCGGCGTTACATTGAGGAGAGCTGGTTGCATACCGGCTGCCGCTTGACCTAAAAAACAAAAACAAAACAAACGCATATTTTTGTGTCGCTTAGCAATTTTCAATTGAATTAATTGAATTGATTGATTATTCATCCATACCGGCGTTGGGTAATGTTGCTGGCAGTGGATTGCCACCGCCACCACCTCCACCCGATCCAGTTGTGTTCGCCGGCTCGTTCAGCATTCGCACAAACGATTCCTGGTTTTGTGAGATGAGCTGCAGCAGCGCCGGATTCGTTAAACCAATTTGCTGCAAGACGGCGTTCAACAGCTGCGGATTCTGTTGGATGACCTGTCGCATGTGATGGAACTGTGGTTGATTACGTAGAAAAGCTAGCGGATCGTCGGCATCCGATTGTTGTTCGTCCACCTGCGACATATCGGCCGATTCGTTCACCTATAAAACAAGTTGGGCAACAAAAATGAACGTCAGCGTAAATTCAATCAATTAATTAAACTACTAACCACTTCTTGTTCATCGATAAAGGGTATTCCATTGATTAGATACTCAACGGCACGATCTGGATTGTTGAAGCTGGCGCGCAGTGCTTGCTCGACCTGCGCCCGATCATAACCCATATCCATTATATTCTGCACCATCGTATTGTACTCCTCGCCGAGGAGGAGCGTTGACTCGGCAGACGGTGTGGTCGTTGTGGTGGTGGTGTTGGTGGCGTCCTGTGGTGGTGTTGTGGTGGTGATCGACGGCGCTATAGGTTGCGAATTCGTAGTAGCTGCTGGTGTGGTTGGAGTGGTAGTTGTCGTAGTCACCGGTGAACTAAAAATAGCCAATCGAAGTTAAAACACAACAACAACAACAACAACACTCGCATAAATTATTTCAAACGAACCTTGTTGTTATATTATTGGATGCCGTTGCATCGCCGCCATCAGTCTTCTCAGGCTGCTTCGGTTTTGTGACCATAACAACGATAAACTTCTTTTCATCAATGTTATATTCGGATATAACATTATCATCGGTTAGTATTTTACCTAAACGAAATCAAAATGGTAATGAAAACAAAATTGTATTTATTAGGATCGATTTTGAATCACCTGCATAAATTAATCGTTGATTATCAGCCGGATAATCTTTCCCTTTCTCCGCCTCGATCTGCTGCTTGAGATGCTTAACCTCAAAAATGACGGCGTATTTTCTAATTAGTCATCGTCGTGTGTAAATCGGTTTAGCAACTTACTGTTTTCGTCGGATCGATGTCCACCTGAAAGGTTTGCTGTTGTAGATTCTTCAATGTGATCTTCATGATGTTGATGATGGTGCGGGGCCGCGCTTCCAAAGCGTAATAATCGACTGTTCGAAATCGAGGGAAAAAAACGCTGAATGTGTGTGTGTGTGTGTGGCCAAAAATGTACGATGTACGTTTAATCGGTGTTTGGTGAAAATTGCACGTTCGCTGTTCACGCACGCTATACTCACTATGACTTTTCTATTTCGTTTCTCGTTCGGTTGTTTGGCTAAATAAATCTTTTTGATGATAATGCACAACTGGTTGATTTGGCGGCCATTTTCCTTATGAAATTCTCTACCAACAGTCAAAAAATTTTTCATTACAGCAAACTGTAATTTATTTGACATTTATCTTAAATGCATTAATACTAATTAAATAAAACCACCAACAAATCAGACTTAAATCTTTATTACAAACTAATAAAATCACGCATTTAACAATTAAATTGTATAAAATACCATCACAAATTAATACAGTGCCACCTATTAACAAATGTTACAACTCCTCTTTGGTGGAAGTGACGCGGAATGAATACAAAATGTTGACACGATTCGTCAAATCTTGCTTCTTTTTCAGTGCTATTTTACCATCTTTCAGTATCTTATTCAAGCGATTCATTTCGTTTTGCACGAATTTCACACCAGTATCGTATATTTTTGTCATGTAAGCGACGTACGATTTACCAGCCTCGGCATCGTCACCCTTCAACTTTGACGCCACCGTACCGGCCTCATCAATCAATTCCTTATTTTTAACATTCTTCATGAAGCGTATCGCAAGCATATCGAGCTCCTCCACGCAACCGGGCAGCACTAAGTGCATATCGGTGTTGTCCATCACAAACTTACGCAAATTGTCCACTGAAATTGTTTTCGTCCCATCAAACTCCACCGATTTCTCAGCGCCGCCCAAGTATAATTTAATCGCAGGTAGATTGCTCACATTCACGCCCTGCTTCATAGCAAAATCGCGATTCTCATTATCGCCGTAATCCTTAACACCCACCTCGCCGATCAGAAACTGCCTGTTGCTGATATGCTCCTCCGCGAACTTGACGTACGTATCGTGCTTATCGCCGTACGGATACGCAGCATCGTACTTAATCAGCACCACCTTGAAATTCGGCACAATCTTCGTGAAACTGTACTCGTCGAACGATACACATCCCTTGCAATCACCATAAACGCCATTTAGATAACAACCTAAAATCGCTATACAACAAATTACGTACTGCTTCATCTTTGGACGCTGAATAAATAATAAGTGTCAGTGTTTGTTGCAAATTGATTTTATTTCAAATTATTACACGTAATGTTGTTTACAAACTGAAACATGGCCGATTCTGATTGGCGAATCGAACTGAACCATCAATGACGTTTTGTAATTTGTATGCTAGGCAACCCAAACGACAGCGCGCGCGCGATATTCAAAATTCTACTTCTTGTAGTAGTCGTGGCGTTGTTTTTCCTCCGTGGCGAAGTACTCCTTCATCGATTCCAATTTTTTCGTATTTTCCGCATGTAGGATGCGCGTGTTGAATAGATCGCCGCCGAAGTCGCTCGGCATGCACGATTTAGGCAAGTATTTCTCGAAGAATTCATCCATGTTCATGTCACACGGATGAAATTGAATCTAATAAATTTAAAAATTAAAATTAGCAATCATTTTACGTAATTTCACAATATTTTTTGATGTTTTTTGTAACTTTTTACAAATTTATTCTTCTATTTTGGTTCTTTTTGCATTTTTTTAAATTTTTTTTTCAATTACCTGTTCGAATAGTTCTGGTTTAAGCAACGGCTTAGCGATCAATAATATTTTGTCCATCAATATCGTATTGAGCACATGCATCTGCTTCAACTTGACGGGCAGACCTTCTTGCAAGTAGTGCGCGAATTTGCGTAGCGCTCCGAGGCGAACGCGCGTTAAATGCCACAAACCCACCTTAGATGCAAGAAAATGAATTTATTATTGTTGTAATAAATCTAGAGGGCTGTATTCCGAAGATGGGATATTATGCACATATAACGCATTATAGATGACGTAAAATGGAAGCGAATATACAAAAAAGCATCTACTTGAATGATTTTACATTGGGAGATATATTTTTGCTCATTTTCATCTATATTCGGACGATTTTGGATGCGTTTCAAACGGAACTACCTTCATACAGGTAGAATATCAACTGTCATTGAATATCGCTCGAAAAATTTGCTAAAAACACTAACATGCAAAAGTATCTTTGTTTGAATTCGAATTCGAAGTAAGAAAGACAAAATTTGTATGAAAAATGCATGAAAATTGCGCCAAATTTGACATCTCTCTGGTATTTTCATGTATTCTTCACAATGTTTTCATTAAAACATGGTAAAATTCATTTTTCAGAGGTNAAGTAAGACAAAATTTGTATGAAAAATGCATGAAAATTGCGCCAAATTTGACATCTCTCTGGTATTTTCATGTATTCTTCACAATGTTTTCATTAAAACATGGTAAAATTCATTTTTCATAGGTAACTCCATACAAAACGTGTTAAATATCGCATGGAAAATGTGTGAAAATGAGCAAAAATGTCTCAGGCCGGTTAAAGTGAATAAAACGCTGCTTATGTGCATTATGTACATAATTTCCACCTCGGAATACATTTTTCATGCACGTACTCCTCGCATATCGAAAACGATAACCAATCCAGTCGGCGGATGATCGTAGACGGCTTGATCCAGCGTCATAAACAGCAACTTCATCGAGTGCTCCATGTGGTAGTGCGAGAAATAGGTGTCGTGCAGGCGGTGAAAGAGCACCGCACAGCCATCGGGTGTACGATTTGGAAATACGCTGTATTCGCTATAAAAAAAAACAGCAAGCAATTAAATAGATTAATTAATTAAGAAAAAAGGTAAATGGGAATAAAAACACGCAAGGTTATAATTAAATTATGTATTGCAATAATTAGTGTAATTAATAAGATGATATGATTCTCATTAATTCATTATTTTTCTCGTTTTTACATGTTTTTTTTCTACATTTTTATTACATACTGCGTTTTTTTACTCCTTTTTTTGTCATTACACTAATTTTCTACGTTTATTCCAATTTGTTACTACTATTTGCGTATTTTTTTGTTTTTTTGTTTAGTTTTTCTCTAAATTTTGTGCATTATTTAACATTTCAGCAAAAAAAGTAAAGAGAGAATAAAAGTGTAGGAGGAATTAAGAAAGAAACATGCGCTGAAAACTTATCAGATGTCTTTTTCATTCTTGTTGCATTTTTTCTTACAATTTTTTTGGTTCATTTGTTGAAATGATATAAAATTAAAGTAGTTTTACCTGTCTTATGCTTATATTTTAAGTATAGTCCGCTTTATAACTTAATAAAACCTTTATTTTCATTGAAATTTGCCTTTACAATCTGATAGGTGTCGCTTGCTACTTTATTATTGTAATAATTTATTCATTTATTCAAATAAGCAACAATGAATGATTTAAATTATTAAAATCCTTTACGCATAAATAATTTAAATTATTATTATTATGTGAACTTACATGATGCCCAATTGATACGCCAATTCCGGCCGCGTCAGATCGCGATTGTCGAACAGTTCGGGCGCATTACGGCGCGCCTTATAGTATTGCTGAATGGTGACGATCGTAAAGTCCAAATCGCGATCGCACGATAGTATGAAGAGCAGGATTTGTTCGTCGGTTAATTCAGGCACCTTGCAGCCGCGCAGCTTCGTCCTCACTATCGCAATTTCCGTCTCGGTGATGCGGCCTTCCTTGATGATATCATCGGCGATGAAACCGTGCTTGAGGAGAGCCATCGTCTACAACTACAAAAAAGCAAATGTTGTTTACTTGTTTGTTTATCAATGCGATGGCAGTTTCTCTTCTTCGCTCAATTGCACAACGCAATTGAGTGCATAAAAAGAAGCAAAACAAGTCTTTACGTAATTTGTTGATCTTTTTAGCATAGGCAACCAAAAGGGCACAAATATCATTAATACTCACAATTTAACCAAGTATAGCTGCTGCTTAACGCTTCAACTGCAACGTTATGAATGATTTTGCATTATATTGTTTAAACTTGCCCTTTACGTATTCATGAATATTTAAATTTTTATTTATCGTTCGTTAAATTGCGCGCTTTGTTGTTTGACTTCTTTTTTTTAGTACGATACGTCTGACAATTACAATGCAATAATGCTAACAATTAAAATAAAGTGAAACAAACAATATCAGCAGTTTAATTGCTGTTCAATAAGAAAAATATCTAGTTTTTTGCTTGGATGCGTTTAAATAATTAAAACGATTTGATCGCCATCTGGGAGATATACCACAAAGTTGTTTAATTTATATACTTTATTTTTAATATTGTTAACAATTAACACATTATCAACAGTGAGTTTAATAAAAATAACATATTTTTTATATATTTTCTTATAATTTAAAAATTCAAATAACTTACACGCCATCTATGAAATACATCTCAAACCAGTTAGTTCAAACACGTTGGCGCTGTTAATTTTCCCATGATGCAAAGCGCGTTGACGTCTTTCTTTCGCCATCGTGAATAAACGAACGTAAGTTGTTTTGTTGACAAATTTTTCATAATCTTTAATCATCCGCTTGTATTATGCGTATTTACCGCAATTTATCACTACGCATCGATGCTACAACAATTTCTACATCGATCAATTGCGTTATTTGCGCGTATTTTCAATTAATACACGCCAATGTGATGTGCATATGAATAACATAACCTTGTTTTTTTTTGTAGATGGCCCCAAAAGCTGAGAAGGAAAAACCAGCAGCAAAGGCTGTTAAAAAGGCCGATGATAAGGATGGAAAGGTGACGAAGCCGAAGCGTGGCAAGGCGCGTAATTACGATCTAGGTAATGGAATTTATCGCTTCTCGCGAACGCGTATGTTCCATAAGAAAGCATTGTGGAAGTTTATCGGCAAGAAGACGCCGAAACAGCCACGCGAAAAGAAGAAGCTGTTCGTTGAGAAGCCAATCGGCGGCGAGAAGAATGGAAAAACGCGTATTGTTTCCCTTCGCAAGCATCGCAATTATTACCCAACCGCCGACAAGTAAATATTATCTTTTGTGTATTAATACATAATTTTAATGTGTTTGTTTGTGTTGCGTGTAGGATTAAGAAGCGTCCATCCAAGCGCTTCTTCAAAGACCATAAGCGTACACTTCGCCAAACGTTGACGCCCGGCACCGTTTGCATTTTGTTGGCTGGTAACCACAAAGGAAAGCGTTGTGTGTTCATCAAGCAATTGGAATCTGGTCTATTGCTCGTTAACGGTCCATTCCTGGTTAACGCCTGCCCGATGCGTCGCGTCCATCCACGATATGTCATCGCCACGCAAACGAAGCTGGACATTTCCGGATGCAAAATTAATGAAAATCTAAATGATGAATACTTCGCACGCGAGAAGAAGAAGCGCACGAAGAAGACCGACGGCGACATCTTCGCAAAAAAGAAGGAGGTAATTGCATACATTTTCTCTATAATCAAATTAACATTATTTTAATATATTTTTTTAATTTTAATTTTGTAGGGCTATAAACCAAGCGAACAACGTAAAACCGACCAAAAGGAGTTGGATAAAGAGATCATCAAAGTTATTCGCACCCATCCAGATAAGAAATTGATGTTTGCTTATTTGGCAACGATGTGGGGTCTACGATCGTCGCAGTATCCGCATCGCATGAAGTTCTAATCGATAAGATTTATAATTTAATTATAAAAAATATTACAAAAAAAACGTGCATTAATTAATCCATAAAATATTGATATAGGAACTATTGTAAATTTCAATAAATTGTGGATTTTTTATATGATGATAATTTGTTACAGAATTATTGTGTGTATATCTAATCATTTCAGTTCGTCAAGTCGCAGCAAGTTAAGCAAATAGGTGAGTTTAATTAACTAATTATTTAATTTAAATCTGATTTAATGATGATACACACTTAGGACACTTTTGATTATAAAGTAATGAAACAAATACCTTATGCGTTATTTATTATATAACTGATTTTTGTTAAGAAAAATATTTGATTTTTGCTTTCATGCTTCATGTAAATTAAAAAAAATGTTTTTTGTTGCAGGTTAGTATAGTTTGTGTTTCCAACAAACTGTCATCAACATGTTTTTACAGGTGAGTTGTTAATTTATTTAATTATTCGAGTATAAAGTAATCAAATTACAATTACATCAATGATGATAAAAACTTAGGACACTTTTGATTATAAAATAATGAAAACAAACCCATGCGTTATTATATCACTGATTTTTTGCTAAAAAAATATTTAATTTTTGCTTTGATGTTTCATGTCAATAAAAATATTGTTTTTTTGTTACAGGTTAGTATAATTTGTGTCATTTCAACTGAGTTTATTACTTCGTTAGACACTGATATCAACATTTTATAGGTGAGTTGCAGATTTAATGAATTGTAAAGTAATGAAAATACAATTTAAATTATATGCTATCTTATCAAATTTTATTTCGATAATATTCGAACATTTTCTATTGTAAAGTAATGAAAAGGAACTGTAATTCATTACTATACCAGTGAAATATAAATTTTTTTATTGTTACAATATTATTGCTACGTAAGCAAAGTTTGTTCTTTTATCATCATCATTTTTTGAAGATGATTGGTAGTTTTATTAAGATTTACGAGCTTGCTACGACAAAAATACGACACTTTTAAGGGTAGAAAAATGATAATGCATGATTACATCAGATTATTTTGCTTAATTTCTTCGTTGTTGTTGACATTTTTGTTTAAAGTTAAATGAATTCGTGTTTTTTGCTAACATCTATTTTTTAATTAAATTTTACGAGCTTTTAATGATAAAAAGGCGATACTTTTAATTGTGAAATATCATTATATATTTTATTACATCTGATTTTTTGCTTTTATGCATTAAAAATGTTTATTAAAAATTGGATAATTTCGTGTTTCTTGATCAAATTTATTCTTCCATTAAATAAACGTACTTACATATTTATTTTTTAAAGATGATTCCGTTGTTTATTGAATTTTACTAGTTTATTAATGACAAAATTACTACTATACATTTTGTTGAACGTGTTTTTTTAAACATTCTGATTGTAAGCTAGATAAATGTTTAGTTTTCTGGCCAAGTAACTTTTTCTTTTGTGAAGTAACGAAATAAACAATCGTGCACTCATATTTGCTAAATAAAATCAATTAAAATCTAAATAAATATGTGAGTTTAGTTAATTATATTATTACTGTACTGATTTTTTGCTAAAAAATACAATTTTGCTTCCATACTTCATGTAAATTAAAATATTTTGCTTTCTTGTTACAGGTTATAGGTTGACATTTTATGGAGTTCATTCTATTTTTAAGCGTTCATCATCAACATAGATTAGGTGAGTGATTGTTTTAATCTAATTCAAGTCTATAATTTAATGATGATCTTACTTAGGACACTTTTGATTCTAAAGTAATGAAACAAAATATAATTATGCGTTATTATATCACTGATTTTTGTTGATCAATAATATAACTTTTTGTCTAGTTTTATCGTCATCTAAAATAATTTGTTTTTGTTTCAGGTTACATCAATTCAATCAATTTAATTTCTTTCAGGTGACGAAGCACACAACCAATTAATAAACGTCAAACATATATTTTATTCAAATATATAATAATAATAACAATCTCATTAGTTACGTGCTGATGTATGATTTGCCTTGTACCAATCCACACTCTCCTTAATCGCCTTGTCAAACGAAGTGAATTCGAAATCGGGCAACAATTTACGCAATTTTGAATTACTTGCAGTCTTCTTGTATTGCCCATCTGCCTTGCTTGCATCGAAGACTATCTTTCCATTGAAATTGAATGCTTTTGCTATCGATTCTGCTGCATCCTTAATTGATATCTCCGCCGATTCATCCACTACAAATGTAAATTACTTTAAACTATTTTGACATTATTTTGATCGCAGTTTTTATATTAACTAGCCTCGATTATTAAAAGTAGCGAATTTAAGATTAACGATGATATGGTAATGATTTATTAGATTAAATTTTACGTGATCAAATTAATTACCTGATAAGATAATCGGATCGACTTCATTGTAATTCCTCAACACCCATATGAATAATTTTGCCAAATCGAGGGAATATATAAACTGTCTGAGCGGTTTGCCCGATCCCATCACAGTAAAAACATCACCTCCTACAAACAATTAATGTTATCGTTAAAATACGTTTCATATTAGACTAAATACGGTCGTCCTAACTTAAAAAGCAGTACCTTTTTACTATTTACTAAACTCAGAAGAGAGATACTGTGTTTTAGTTCAGATGGACATCCAAATACCACTCACCATTTTGTATAATGTCGTGTAGTTTACGTATCAAACCAGGTATGACATGACTCGACTCCAAATCGTAGTTATCGTGCGGTCCAAATACATTGCACGGTATCACCGACGTGAAACAGCATCCATGCTGTTGATGATAGCCGCGATTCGCCACGTCGATCATTCGCTTCGCGTAGCTGTAGCCGAAATTCGATGGATGCGGCGGCCCGTTGTGTACCATACTCTCATCGAGTGGATAGGTAACATTGTCGGGGAATATACATGTCGATAAGCAGGATACGACTTTCTCCACCTCGAATTTGTAGCTCACTTTCAGTATGTTATTGTTCATATCTAGGTTTTTCAGCTAAAATCATTGATAAATTATTAGAAAAATAGTTTTATTTTAAATTTTTCAATCGAAACACGCTAGGAGTAGATAGAAATTCGATATTTCTATACAGCCAGGTCTGACTCTACACAAACCGCAAAAAATGGTTCGAAAATGTTTCTTCAATTGTTGAGATGTTTTAAACAATGTACCTTTAGCTTGCCTTGAAAATTGCTACTAAGTAAATAGTATAAATATATATAGTTTTTGCAAGAATTGATAAAATTATCGCCAGGAAAAGATTTTTATGGTGAAAGCCAACGCAATAATTGGAATTTCAGCTACTGCTTGAGCTGCCTTTGAAGAAAGAAGCTCACACGCTTCACAAAAATCTCTCCCGCAAGATGAATTTTAATAATAACATCAAACATCGCATATTCATTGAATCAAATTTGTGTTATCTATCCTAGCATATTCCGAACTCCAATAAATGCATACTAATACATACAAAGAAGTCCAGATTATGTGCCATATTGTGGAATAAACCGCCAACCATCGCTGCCAAATGAATGACATGGGTCGGCTGGTGTTTTTGGAATAATTGATACGTCTCCTCATAGCTCCTGCAATCACAATTCAAATTTAACAATATTGTTGTATGTGTGCTAGTTTCCATTTACGTTAAATCAGCATCGGCGCTTGATACAAAAATCCACTCTTCATTCTGCTTATGCTTACATTGTTCCGGCTCATCCTTAATCACTGTTTGCAGGGCATTGCCCACCAAACCCGAGCCGCCAGTGACTAAAATTCGTGATTTAGACATTTCTAACCTCAAAATTGCACACCAATCAATCGATTTGAAACATACGGATACAACTAGTGTGTTGCGTTACATGCCACGCAAATTACTTGCTATTGTAATAACTATTGGAAGGTAATATGATAAAAAGTTGATAAATAATGTACGCGTTGTTATTTAGATATACAGAAATATTCGTTATAACAAATTAATAAGCAATAATACAATACCATATAATAAATTTAAAGGGAAAAAG
>JARJDW010001928.1:0-18601 GCA_030264715.1 Adinopsis sp. GC000173
ATATGAAATCATATGTTCGGTGACATAATTTTTAATATACCAACCAAGATAATTATATATGCAGTTTCTTAAATCATTCACTACGGCAATATTATTCATTGATTATTGATTGCTTGGGTAAGTTCCTCTTAGTCTTTACACCTTCCAAATATCATCTTGCCTGTCAACGATAGTCGCCTCGAATATTGGCCGGCAATAATACAAAAGAGCAAGTTTATATATTTATTTACATCTATTAGTTATTGCGATAGTGTTATAAGTGAAATGAAGCACTTGATAGATATTGGAAACATTTTTGGATCGCAATATTTCAATCCATAAAAAAGTATCAAAGCGAATTTTTCAAGCTTTCCATTCCCAGTGTACTACTGTCCCTAGCCAATATGAAATCATACGTCCGGCGACATAATTTTTAATATACCCACGTTTGTACCATATATATCTACCTATGTTTTTATATAAATAAGAGTCAACATTATTATCTATTAACACACACAATAATATTGCACTATTAGAATTCTCGGTAGGTAATAAAATTATTTCACATATGACATAATAAAGTAGAATTGAATCTTCTTTTCTAGGTATCAAAATGACATATGACTAAAATAAATATGATGAATTGTTCTATTATATAAAGTAAACAAATCAATCATTTTTAAAAATGAAACAATTTGATAATACATGAAAAAATGCTGAATTTTAGTTAGAGTATAATTACTTTCATAAATAAGACTTCAACTCATTAAAATGCTTGCTTGTTGCTTCAAGTCATACCAACGAAATAATTTGATACGTGTTTCAAACTTATTATCGTTAAATATCGATTGTGCAATGGGAAAGTAGGTTTAAAAACGTCGTTAATAAGAAGAGTAACAAATTAGTAAGCACCATTTTTATATCGATATTAATTACTAAACAAATCTAATACAATATATAAAAAATTAAGTATTTATAAAACAATGCGCTAATATCATTATTGTTATCTAAACTGGTTTATTCAATGACTATTATTCAAATTCGTTCGTGCAGTTTTACGATAATATTGTTGCATTTTGTAATCGAAGCAAATTTGTATTATATGTATATTGCACCCAAGTGCATAAAAATTATGTGAATTGTAATTGGAACATACATAAAAGAAACTTTTTTATTCTCGTATTGTCTTTATAACAATACTTACATACTCTATTGTAATATGTGATAAAACTATGTATATCTAACATTAACGTATTTATATAATGTGCATATGCTTTTAATATAAATTACCCAATTAGTTTTTGTATGAATTTTTAAAAGCTTCTAAATGTGATGCAACATTAGTCCAGCATTCATCTTCAAGTAAATATTTTTATTTCGAGAAACTACTATCTACTCGAGAGACTAAACTAATATTGCACTAAAAGATTTTATTATGGCCAGACAAACTTATCATTTTTTGTCTGACCAGAGAAACTATACACACGGATTTACGCTTCGAATAAGATTTGATGCAAAACAAATCTGCACAATTATTATCAGATTCATTTAAAGATAAATTTATACTCGACTAACATTAAAAGTTCTTTTATTCTCTAGTTCAGGAATAATCATGATAAAACTTTTTTATCTCTTTTTAAATGAAATGATCATGAACGGTAAAAGTCCAATTAATAACCCATGAAAACGAATGTAAGGGCATGTTTAACATTGCAAGTTAGAAGCGGCCAAGTTATGTACAGGATGTTCTAAATTGTAGCGGGTAAATTTATAGGTTAGGTAAAGAACATTTTTAAAAACCATAAGAATAATATGGAAAACTATAACAAACCTTATTTGGGGTACGCAGGCTTTGGGTCTCATTGTGGAGGTGAATTTTAGCTGGGAGTTATTTTTGCTGAGATGGTTTCCTAAATTTCTCCCTTATAGCACCTATATGGTGGCAGCAATGGTTTCACCATCTTGAGTACATCGTTTACTATCAAGTTGCACCTGTAGGCTCCATCTGAATATGCTGTCTAATGTCCTGTACCTATTCTAGAAATTTAGTGTGTTGTACACTCTCCATATCATAATAAACAATATATAATGCATTAAAAGTATTTAATTAGTTTCTTACTCTAATTATCAATTTTTGTTTCAAATCAGTAGCATGTACTCTTCTAGAAGATGCAGTGTTATAGAAATTAGCGAAAATCGGCACGATATTCCATCAATAACATCGTTGCAAAATACTTCTCTCTAGAAAAAAGGCACATAAGGACAGTCGAGCAGAAGTGGACATTGGCTTTTTTTATGGTAAACACTAGTATCTGCGGGTTAAATTTTCGTTCCCAGAAGCTGACCACTGAAAATAAAATAGCAGTTCACACATGAATTGAAGAGAAAAACCTAAGCTTTTTGTATGACTAATTGTCGACATGTGAACCCTTTCCCCCTACATTTTGATTATCATAAATGGCAAAAATCATCCAATATGAATAGATCGATATACACGTAAACAGTATTTTTAGGATATACTACCTACATTTGATTTGAAATTGTTTCACGATCGACAGGAAGCAAGTAAACACAAACAAATTTTAAATGCAATACAAATTTACATTACTAAAAGCACAAATTGAATTCAATTGATTATTTTGCACGTTTCCTTGAAAAGCAACAAACATACTCACACATCCATACACATACATACACCGTAATTTATAACTAAATATAAAACATATGTTTATAGTTATGCAACTTTATTTACACTCATACATTTCTAGCCTGATTGTTTGAAAACAACTATTCGAGTCACAACTTCATAATAAATTGAATGATGGTATAATAGTAAATACGCGGATGATTCCAGTGCAAATTATTCACAGGTTATGAATTTAAACGTATATTTTATTATTTTGATATTTTATCTCTAGTTTTTTTTAGAATTATATAGTAAAGTATATAGTAACAATTATAGGTTAGGTAGTATAATCGGAATACAGTACATATCAAAAAAATTGGTATATGCGACATCAACTTTTATAAAAAAAGATGTACTTACTTACCTACAATATAAAAATCCGCAGTTTATTATATAACCAAATTCATAATTGAAAGACGCGTTACTTGTTTTAAAATCGATCGATTTAAGTACATGTACAGTGCGAAAAATCTAAATTTGATAGCAAATGTGAAATCAATTTATGAAGCATTCTTAGTTATAAGGATGAAACAGTAATTTGATATACCTAATATTTAATATTAGTCATTTGTATTAACAGATAATACAGACATTTGCCAACTGCAAGTACCTACGACTTGCAAGTGTTGCAGGAACTTGATAATTACCTACTGTTTATTTTATTATGAATCGACGCCTGTAATATTGTATTGCTGAAAATGGATTGGATTAGAAATTATAAATCTTGGTTACTTAATGGTAATTAAAACTACCGGCTTGTATATAGATGCAAAATTCCCAATTTCGGTAAACATCTTTGATGCACTTGAATACTCACATTCTACATAGTTCACCACAAATAGACGCCTGTTTAAATAGCTGCCCTTTATTACAACTGTATCCAAAGTCAATACGATACTAATCAAATCGAAATGTAAACTGAGCGAATCAAACGCGGTTCGAAATGTAGTTAAGACATCAAAACAAATATGCCAGGTAAAACGGATTGATTTGTTAATTGTTTTTGTTGTGGATTTACTATCATTCTTACTGTTTTACCAAAAATAATTGCAGCTAAAGAGTATATAGTGGAAGCTCTTAATCTGTCCCAGAAACTTGGACGTACATCGAATCAACTCTTCCTATAAGAACCGTGTATGTAAGTAATTAATCCATTTTCAGCTAAAAAATGTCACTTGATGTGTTATATATGCATTAAAATCATTTAAAATATTGTTTATGGGTGATTAAAATTGTTATAATGAATAACATGAAAAACATCAGTAAAATTAGGAGAATTATATGTATTAAAAATGCCAACAGAAGGCAGCAATTCAATAATTTTTAATGAAAGCAGCTCGGAAATGACGGAAAATTGAGATATATTCGAAATATATGCAGAGGTGAATTTGTCTAGTCAAAACACTTCGTCCACACAATTGGCATATCAAATCATTGTATATCGAGCAAAAAACGATTGAACTATGAATGTACTAACAACAAAGGCTTTTATATTTTATTCCAGGAACATACAATACGGCTTTTCATTGCGGTTGCTAAAATTCTGAGTTAAAAATCATCATTAAAATGATTAAAAGTTATTGCACGTACGTTAACACAGCCAAACAAAGAGCATAAAAATGGAATAAAACGAAATTTGGCGCATTGTTATATTATTCCTACCTAAAACTTCCTATTCTGAGTTAGTTACACAGCTGCAAATATTCGTTTCTTGTATTACACAAACATGTGACGACGGCATTATCCTTAAAATAATGCCCGGTTTTAGAATAATTCTATGATAATGTGGAGAGTGCATATATAGTACTATATATTCTAAATAGCTGTATTCGTATTAGAAGATTGGATCCATTTAATTGAGAACGTAAAAATGGAGATAGTATGAAATTTTTATTACTTCTTTTAGTTTATATAGTTGAAATGATTGGTCTAGTCACTTGCAAAAGCGAACGGATTTACTATTACTCTCTAATAGCTCGAGATGTATTATCTACAATTTTATCTTCTTCTTATTTCAGTTGAAATGTTTTGTGAAAGGGCGTTTAAGCTATTTCTGGGCATGTAAATTTCTAGCTATTTACAAAAAATCAATCCGCTCGCCATTGATAACAAATAAAACTGTTTCTTTAACAATAAACAACTGTCATAAATAACTTGGTCAAACAAAAAAACCTTCCAATTATCTAGTGAATTTATATAAATGGTTCTTTTATAAAAAAAATATATTAAAGTTGTTTCCAACCAACCTTAAAAATTGTTTGTATGATCAGTGGTGTTACTTCTCACATTGTAAGTTTCAATTTTTTATATTTATACAATTTAAACATATCACAATGTTTGTAATTTATCAGAACTTGAACAGTTTCGAGTTTATCTGTTTCGATCACGACGATATGTTTCTTTACAGTCATTGTTCACTCTATTTTTCTGACTGATTTCTTTTTATTTTAATTATTTCAATAAAATAAAGCCTTGAAACGTTGGCATTTAAAGAAAAATGTAAATGAAATTTTCTTAAATAGCACCCTTCCATAAAATTGCGGTTTTCCCATCTTCAACTATGATAAATCAGAAAAGCTTCTAAATACAAAGATAGACAAACAAGTGAAAAACATTTTTAATGTGTTTGCGCATATTATATTACGTTACGAGAATAACACTATATATTAAAAATTAAAGATAATGATGATATCTTGGACTTAATTAACGTACGATTTTATTTGCAAATCAAATGATAAAAGGAAACGTTTCTGAATTACATAAATTATCATACAAATAACAGAAAATATATATTTTTATATGTACTGTTTTGAATTGGATGGTAAGTATGATTCTGTACTGTTGTGTTGGCTGTAATTTAATTAATACAAATAATCAGGGAGCATAAAGTATGTTACACTTAAGTGTAAAATACTGTTATTAAAAATGAATTTGTTAAAACTTGAAGCTATTTTTTGTAGTAGTTTATATTATATTACATCTGCACTTTATAACAAATACAATAATTTTCGGAATCAAAATTTTCTAAATTATTAAGCCATATATTGTTCAATTTAGATTATTTATAAAAATTAACATTTTATATACCTATATTATTTTATGTTTGAAATTAAAACGCAATTAATTAAAACAAAATATAATACTTCGAGAAAGAATAAACATAGTAAAACTAAACCTATTTTTATGATTTTTTTGGTAAGCCATTTATTACTCTTTTTATTACAAATCAATATGGAACACAATTAATGACCCATTTTATATTAATTCTATGCTATACGTTTATGTTTTATCATACGTTTTTCATATTTTACATAAATCATAAAAAACTGCGTTTTTGTAAATTTATAAAAATATTGGTAAATATATAATTTAACAATGATATAAACAATATGTTAAGTCTGAGAGGCTCATAACGTGCGAATGCAGTTAAAGTCTATACTGCCAATATTCAAGGTTTCAATAGAGACATATATGCCTACTGCAAAATGTGTATATGATACCAATGTTTTTGCAGTGATTTTACTGCTGTCTAACATTTGAAGGCAATTGTTAAACTTATAACAAAACTACTCCATTAATTAACTAAAAACGACAAAAAACTGTAATAATATAATTTACACTCACAATCAGTAACAAATGAATCTGGGCACTTATCATAAAATCATTATCACTAGATATAATAGTTTAAACAAGCATTTTGATGACCATATTGATATGAATTGGCCGGGCGTACATTCTTCTACGGGTAAATTTGGTCTGCGTTTTGCCGCTTGTCTACTCTATGGTTTTGCTAACAGTGTCCAGATTCATTTGGAACCAATTGTAGATACGCCTAAAACCAAAAAGTAGGAAAGAAATTTGTAGTAAGTACTTATATTGATATACACCTCTTAAATATATGTACTATAATTACATACTTAAAAGTTAAGCCAGTAATCAATAATTTTGGATTTTGGTGCTGATTGTAATTTAATGTCGAAGTCACTTACCACAGACCATCAATTGCAAGCCTGTACATCGTTAACTATTCGTTTTGTAGATAAATTTCACTCTTAGAGTAGCTGTGTATAATTTAACTTTCAATTATCTGCACGGTCTCGGTCATGACCTCAACAGATCGTGTCTTTAATTGAAACATTGAAATGGCAAAGTATTATGCCATGGAGTTTTTCAATCTTGACAATACAACACTTGAATATATATATTCAACCAATTTAGCTGTTAATTGATTGTATCAAATATCCGCACGCATTTAATTGATAAAAGTATATTTACTATTCATTATTGCTTTATACGCATTACTTTTATTGCATGAATACCCCCGATAAATATTACAAATAAAGTTAAACAACGCTGATTCAACTTAAATAAAAAAATATGATATGCTATGATTATGATATGTATGATTGCCTTTTTTAAATTAAAATCTTATCAATTCGATGAATTGTGCTGTACGCGTTCAGTAAAACATTTTCAACCTGGATAAAGATAGACTATACCAGGGCCGAACGGACTTGCTGGTAATAAGAGCAGCATTTTATTGGAAGCTTTTTTGTGAACAAGATAAATTAAATATTATATAAATATAGATAAACAATTTTGATATTTTATAATTGTAAGAGATAATAAAAATGTTGTTAATTAAAGAAATAAGTTATAAAGAATCAAAATAATTTATTTATTTGTATATATTACTTAATTTGTCATTTGTCGGTTAAGCCAGAATATCACTTAAAAAGTTTTGGCACCGTTGTACTATAGAATAGATGCGATACCTCTGCTTGGAGCCTCTTGCCGCTCTGGAAAACCCTCCTTCCTTCTGCGTAATAAAATTGTTGATGATTTTAGTGTGTTTTTCATAAAAATGTCTTAAATTTGTGCATTGATTACTTAAATTTTGGCCCGCAATATGAATGAGACTGTACACCCCTGGACTATACTACAAATCATTAGGTACCTTGTATTTCACAATATTTTAAAAATATGTTAGTCTACTCTCCTTATCCATTTTAAAATCATATTATTTATTTAATGTATTTAAGCTTCTGAGTAACTTACGACAAGTAGGTATAGTAGATATTTTTGTCACAATCCAGTCGAAACCAATCAAGCTGTTCAATTGTTGTTTGTAATCATTGCGATGTGAATGCGTTATCAGAATAGCATCTACATTTTGGTTCGTGATCAGTGCCATTCGGAAACTAATGCTGAATCGCACAATTCAAGCAACGCATAAAATATGGATTATGCTGATTATTTGGTTTGCAAGATAGAGGATATGTATTTATTATACGATTGTTACTATAAGTTCGAAGGGCCGATCAAATATGTATAAAACATCAAAGAGTGTACAAAATATTCCAAAATCTACAAAATAGTATATTGGTAAATTAGTCTTTACACCTACTAATAATTAATTCAATTTATAAGAGCCACTTTAATATTTAAGAAAAAATTGTACACCTATTAATTGGATTGTGCTGGGGCGACGTCAATAAAAACTAGCGTTGTGCATTGTGCGAGAATTTATAGATAATATGTGAATCTAATAAATATAAATTATCTACATTGAAACTTGTAAAATAAATTTCTTTTTCGAGATAACACATAATTTATTGCTCATTTCGAGTTCTACGCCGTTTATAATTGTATTATTTTTATTGATATGTCACCAGCTAGTAGTTGCACTTGCTCTCATATTACCACTTGCAATTATTGGACCACTTTGTGAAACAGCCGCAATTTCAACTCCACAATGCACATAGAAAGTAAATAGTCGTAACACGCTAGAAAATCTCATAATAGGTTGGTCTAGCTTTTAAAAATATTTTTATTTACTTGATTAATCAATTTTCTGTTACGGAATGATTTGTGTCAACAATAACGTTTGGTGAAGGATTTCACAATTATCCTCACGTTTATCTTTGGGATTATAAAGCAATGATCCCATAAATCTAACAATAATGGATATCGATTCTTTGCAAAAGGCGCGCCGACTTGAAATGTTCGAAAAACCGCTGACAATTTACGACAAATTTAAAAGGCACAATCTTAACATTTAAGCAAATTATCAAGTGCAATGTAACATATTATTATAAGCATTTATTGTTTACGCTTATATTTCGTGTTATTTTGATGTCAGTGCAAAGTATGTATTTTGAGGTTAGGTTTTTTGAGATAAGCACACATTCGCTTAGTAATTTAGCAGATCAGTTTAATTGTAAGTATATTAATGTGGAAAACAAAATCTATATATGATTGAAAATGTTAAATATTACTCACCACATGAAGAGCCATTAGGCGCCATCAAAATTATTAATATTCATCTTTCATTCGCAACTAACTTCTTGCATATAAAGCAATTTTGTTTTTGCTTTTGTTTATCATGGAAAGATAAATGTTTAAGCAAAAGATTAATTAGTGAATAATTTAAGATACCTGTAAGTATATTAATTCTTTGCATTTTTATTCAGTTGGTTACAATAATCGGTGTACACGTCTGTATATTTATTGATGCATTATTTTATTTATTTATAGAATAATCCATCGTTTCTGGATGGAGGTTAGAATTCATGTGCGTACGAAAATGATGCGTGGATTATTTGCGATAGAATTCCAGTACAATATATGATTTTGAAATGGATCATTTAGTTACTATAAATATGTGTACTTACGCTACTACTAGTTGCATGTTTATTATGGATATGGTATGCTATTTATATCCTTGTTAGTTCTGGGTTTATACTTTATGTAGTCATTTGATGTGCTTTAAATTATATAATAGTTTGTGCTAATTATGATTTTGCATTGTTTTAGGAAGACATTAGTGAAATTAAGCAGCTAAATGGTGAGTGAGTGGCTTTTAAATTTTAAACAATAATGCGACTTCAAACCCAAAAGTCTTTTTGCTATAGATTAATAAAAGATGTGCTTGTAAAATTGAAAGCGGTTAAATGTTTTTGTTTTTTCGCTAAATTTAAATTATAAATGAAGTTAATTACGTTAATATTCACTTGGCTAACTGAATAATCATTGATGGTAAAAATACGTTAAACTCATCAAACGTAAAATACTGTAAAATACCTGCACAAGTTCTACATTCTGCGAGCATTTATCAAAGCTACTTACCTGTTGCTTAATAAAAATAAATTATTGTGCATGTTATGCTTGTTGGTTTACTAAAGGTGCGTTAAAAAGAGACTTACATTAGCTGCAAAACCAATTTTCCAAATAGGTTGATTTCATCATACACCTGTAAAATGATATAAAGTATTATTTTTATGCAAATATTTTAATTTCCGACTTACCCGCATTACTTTCAATAGATAGATACGAAATAATTAAATAAAATATGTTTTAATAAATAATTTTAATTTAATTTCAATTTAGTTATAAAGCAATTGTTTAGATTAATGACTTTTTCCAGAAACATTACCAAAATATAATAATCATTTAACAGTATTGAGCAATTAAAATTTTAAATACTTTGATGCACTAATTACAGCGTAGAAATAAATAAATAAATACATAATAAATTAACTATTTACAAAAAACACACAATAATAATTTCATAATAATTATAACAATAAAATATAGTTAATTAGAAAACTATAACAGCTTGAAAAATGTAAAAAAACAAAGTATGTATATACATTTTCCATAAAGATGATGATATTCAGAGCGTTTTATATTAATGCAGAAAAAAACATATTCATTCATTAACGATTGATCTGGTTCACGAATGGTATGATTTTTCAAGCGCGTTAATTGTTTTGCTGGCGTTATTTTCCAATTAAGAGCGAGGAAAATGCATAAGTGATAATTTAGATACTGACATTACAAAGCCACTGCGATTGCATTATGTATCAATCTAATGCTGGACCGTTTTCCTTCGAACTGTGATGAATGTGTGAACCGGCTGTGGCTTTTTGTAGGGATCTCGACGTCGGTGCGCGTCTACTCCGACGCCCGTTGCATTATTTATCGGCGCCTCCACGTACGTATAATGCGATGATGATGCCGAACCGATATCGCTCGCATCATCACCTCCACTGGAATACGCCACATAACTTCCAGCAGCTGTTTGGGCATATCCTAATTGAAAATTAAAACATAAAGCCATTAATACTTGTCTTTCATTCATCGTTGAATTAAAATATAAAAAATGTTTTGGAGCAAATTTGTCATAATATGCATATGCGTAACTTAATTATTTATGTCAAATAATACTCATTATGAATGTGATGATAAATGTAGGAATAAAACAGAGAGAGAGAGTGAAAAAATAGTTGATTGATCGTATACCTAATTCAGATAAATCACCGGGATATTCAGCATAGACGGGATGCAGTTCTGAGGGATGATGCTCGATACCATCGCTATGGTGATGATGATGTTTTCCCCAGATTTTGGACACCCATAATAGAGCGGCCATTACAAGCGCTACTTTAGCTAATGTGAGCGCTTTCATGACAAAAAGTGCCATGCCGAATAATGACATGACGACTAGTGTAGTGGTTTTAAATCCTAGCAATGCAGGAACTATCAACTCGTGCATTCGATTCTTTTTACCTCTGCCTAAAAAAACAAACGCCAGCTCTTAGTAACAGTTAATTGCAGTTATGAATGCTGTTACTATAGGCACTTAGTGACGGACGGTAATTATCCACTGAGCACGAAGTGATTAAAGATTTGATTAGATAGATCGTATATCGGCTTACCTTCTTCGCCATAATAAAATCCTAGCTTGAGTGCGTCTTGGTGCTCGTCGACGCCTAAATCGACGCCGAAACCACGATAGTCAAATCGTAGGGCGTTTTTGGCGAATATAGATGCGTTTTCCGCTGTTGGCACTGACTCTAAATGCATGGTTAATCCACCCCCAATGTCCAACCCGCGCCCCTTTAATTCCTCAACAAGTTCATTTTGTTCGGCTGAAGCACCAGCTAGTAAAACACACACCAACACTCCGATAAGATACATTTTGAAAAGTGTGGTTGAAAAATACAATGTACGAGCTTTTATGTTTTACGCTTGGCAACCAACCCTGACGTTTGCATGTTTACCTTATTCGAAATGTTTTAATTATTCGCGTGTGGGAGAAGTGGTGGTCGTATCATAATTCTACTAATTTTCAAACAATTACATAGTAAATGTGTCAAAATTACTTTTTTTCGGTGAGAGTAAAATTAAAGAAGCAGTTCACCCGATTAAAAGCCGGCAATTAATTTTACGAAATTAACGAATTTTTATTATTATTTTTAATTGGTGTGCATTATTAAATTTCAACCAATTTCAGTAAATAGTAATTTGAAATGTCATTTACAAACTATAGTTGCAAGTTTTACCTAATTACTTTAATTTCATCTGATAGTTTCCTGTAATTTCATTCAACAACCCCTTTAGCGAAAGCAACCTCATTATTATTTAATGCAATAGATATTGAATGTTACCCAATTTTATAGATTGCATGTATAATCATTCCAAGTTTGTATCTAATAATAGAGACGCATTAAAAGAACACAACTTTGTGTGATGAATCTGAATGACTATGTAGTAATTTATGTAAATAATATTTTTTAGCGCACGTATTGTTAAATGATTTACTTTATTTATACGATAATATTAATTAGTAGGTTAAATTTTATTACACATGATAAATGAAATAGTTAATAGACTATTAAATAAATTAAATATCGTATTAAAGTTTTCTTGCTTTTAACTAATTTCCATTGATAATGGAATAAATTTAGCATGTCGAAAAACACTCCTATTGATTTAGATGGTACGAATTTGTTTTGGAGCCGTAAATAACATGACTATTTTTATCGACTCGCAAAAAATAGTGCTTAGTGTTTTGGATAAAATTACGTGGGCGTTTTATTATATGGATCTTTTTTATATTTTTATCTTAATACAACATTAAATAAACACAATACAAATTTTGCATTTTTACCCATTAAATACGCTGTCAAACTTTTGTACTCATTTGCTTGATTTTTCCAGTAATCAATTATTCTGGTCTACATTTCCATTACAATTAAATTTTATGTCAGATAGCTAAAAGCATAATTAATTTTATAAACATTGTTACAGATTATATGAAGAATTCACTACTTAACACAACTTATAAACGGAAATTATGTATTTTGAGGTTAGGTTTTTTTTGGGATAAGCACACATTATCTTAGTTATTTAATAGAAAATTTCTAGCTGCATTCATATTAGAAGACGTTGTTAAAGACTTTGTTATCTGCAATAATTGATTTAGTACAAGTTAGATTAATCGATTTTAAAAATTTGATATGATTTTTTGTAATATCTTGTAAGTCAGGTGTTAAAGAATTGATAAATATTTAAAATTAAGTAAAGATGCAGATTAAAATTACTGAATTTTATTAATTCTGAATGACGATACATGTTATATATTGATATATAAGTAATTAAAATGTTTGATTTTAGGCAGGAAGAATTCAAGAGCATCGCATTTATGATATTGAGTACAAAATTGGTTTCTTTACATTCATTGAATAAATACAATTCGTGCATTATTCGTCCCAGACTTTAGCAACACTTGACCTGAGCTGTCTCTGCATCTTTGTGCATCTATGTTCTGTAGGACTAGGTAAGTACTATTTAGGGTAAAAGATTTCATTATTGAAAAGCATGTTACATATAAATTTAAACAAAACCCTGTTGCATTAATAAATTTATCATAATATATGGTGTCACGGCAGATCCGCAGTACAATAATCACAAATTTTCAGTAACGCTTATGATTTCCTAGCAATTACCAGTTTATTTTTGTCTCCACTTTTCGCAAATTTTATATTCCCTTGATTTTTCTTACGATTAGTTCTACTAAAAAACTTGATTTACATTAACAAACAAGAATTAATTCAGCCATTTTATAAAGAATTAATGAAAATTTAGAATAGTTTTATGTATGTGATGTGAATATTGACATATAAGTAATTAAAATGTTTAATTTTAGGCAGGATGAATTTAAGAGCATCGCATTTATGATATTGAGTACAAAATTGGTTTCTTTACATCCATTGAATATACACAATTCGTGCATTTTTTGTCCGAGTCTTTAACCACAATTGACATGAGTGGTTTTATTAGTTTATATTAAAATCGTGTTAACATCAGGAAATTTACACTTATGTGCTTTTTAGGACTATTAGGTAAGTACTGTTTAGAGTAAAAGATCTTTTATTGAAAAGCATGTTACAGATAAACTTAAGCAAAGCCCTGTTCCATTGAAATCATCACAATATATGGTGTAACAGCAAAGATCTGAAGTAAGTGATTTCCAAACAATTACTATTTTATTTTTGTTCCCGCTTGCTGCAAATTTGACGTTCCTTTGAATTTTGATTAACAAACAACAATCAATTCAACTACTTTATGATAATTAAAAAGAGCAAAGGCACTTAAAATTAAACATACAATAGCTAAAAGTTAATACAATGCTCCTTCATCTAATAATATTCTATTGATTTGAAATTAGCAACTGCAATGCAAGTTGGTCCGCTATATGTTTAGTTCAGTTTATCAAAGTGCATTAAATTAATTTATAATATTACCCAGTTCTATATATAAATAATTCATGGTAATATCGTTTAATATGAAAATAGTGGCCCGTTCACAATCATATATATGAATAGAATTTCAATAGAATGGAATTTGAATTAAATTTATCTATTTGATTAATACTTAATCGGCTACAAATATTTGTAGCCGATCAAATTCTATGATCTGGTAATTTTGTATCAAGTAATGCTATAGATTATTATGCATCATTTCAACGATACATTGAATTTAGTTTAATACATTAGTAGAGTAAAACAATATCTAATATAACGCGCTTTTCATTTTATTAAATGATTATTTTTCACACTTAAAAAGGCACGTAATTCATTAATAAAGTTTCTAAAATTTATAGAAATTTGTGATTAACATTAAACATTGGTTCGTTTTATTTCTAATTAATCAAGTATTATTTTGTATGTATTACAATTATTTACAATTTTAATTTGCAATTAAAACGAATGTTTCCATTTACAGAAAACGTTTATTTAGTAAATATTTTCTTCAATATTGAAAGGTTGCATCTAAAAGAAGCGACTAAGTAAATATTTATTAATTTGATGTACTTTAAGGTTTTATTTAATTTCCATCTGTTTTTTAATTTAAAATGTTTATCTAGTTTACTGTTATGCAGCGAAAAATATATAGAGAATTAAAACAATGTGAAGCAACTTGATTTTTAATTAAGGAACGAAATTAAAAATGAAATATTAATATTTATGCATTTTTGCACGTCTTTTTATTGTTATGCAAAGGAAATGTCATCTAAATTTAATATTTTGTTCATGCATTTTCATCTATCGTGCCATCTTGTAAAAGTTATAGTTTATTTGCATCCGTACGTGTCAAAGATACGAAAGTTAAATTTTACATTTTTGCATCAATCTACTTTAACAAATGTTCGTTTCCTGCCGTCGACTAACATTGTTTAAAAAGAAATAACTCTTGACGGTGGGTGTAGGTACTTTATCACATATGTATTTAAAATAATTATTCTAGTTTTGTCATAATATAATATGTAGACAAATAAGCGTAATATTAACAAAATTCATGAATCTACAAATATTAGTAGTAGCTTATGATGGTTTTTTGTTTGTGCTTAAAAACAAAAAGAATACACTTGAATTGAATGTCATCAAAAAATTTGCGTTTCCTGTCGTCGACTAACATTGTTTAAGAATAAATAACTCTTGATGCTGGATGTAGGTACTTTATCACATATGTATTTAAAATAATTATTCTAGTTTTTACATATAATATAATATGTAGACAAATAAGAGTAATATTAACAAAATTCATGTATCTGCAAATATTAATACATAGTAGCTTATGATGGTTTTATTATTTGTGCTTAAAAGCAAAAAGAATACACTTGAATTGAATGCCAACGAACAATTTTTGTTTCCTGTCGTCCACTAATATTGTTTAAGAATAAATAGCTCTTGATGGTGGGTGTAGGTACTTTATCGTAAATGTATTTAAAATAATTATTCTAGTTTACTCATAGAATATAATATGTAAACAAATAAGAATATTAACAAAATGCTTGTATCTCTAAATATTAGTAGGAGCTTATGATGGCTTTTTATATGTGTACTTAAAAAGAATATACATGAATTGAATGCCAACGAGAAATGAGATTCTTATTACCAAAGTTGATGCTATTAAAACGCGACTTAGTAAGAATTTTGATATGAATAAATAAATCCCACGATTGTTAATTTAGGATTATTTTGCAAACATAAAAGAAAATCCTATTTGAAACCTTATTCTTTTTGTGACCGAAAAAAACGTGGTTTTGTATATAAAAAAATATATAAAGGTAGTAGTGGTATAATATTTACTTAGACACATGTAAAGATAAAAAGGTGCTCAAGACATGTTAAATATTGAAGCAACTTGGACGCACTCAATTAAGTAATTTAGATAGTAGATTATTTAATTTAAATTAAAGATGTTGATTTATAATTACATAAACTACAAGTAATAAAACTGCTGACAATTTAATAATATTAAGATGAAGCATGTTTTCTAATTAGGTTCCAAACAAGCCAATATTAAAATTAAGCAAATTTTATATATCTTTTAAACAAAGCGTAATAATGAAGAAAAATGAATATATTACATTAAAAAGTATTCAGCTGATAAAACAAACGTAATATATATCGTAATGAACGTAACTAAATGAAACAATAATATTTTTTATGGAGGTTGGAGACACACATTTGCTTGCACGTTTATCTGTGCTACATTAACTGTAATAACTATGTTTACGTAACATTAATTGGCAAGATGGGATGAAAAAAAACTTTAGCTTACGTAATGAAATACATAATTCTGCTTTTATTAAAAATGGAATAGATAAAGTTGCATACAAGCATACAATTATATTTAAAAATGAAATATTTTTGATATTTATTGTTTAAGTAATCTATACATAACAGTTTGATAATTTAATGATACATTGAGTTTATTGTTTTAGAATTTTGATGGTAATTTAAGTATTTAGAATTTATTTAGAAAAAACAAATCGGTAAAATGCTGTTTTACATATTTTGACTACAAAAACTTATTTAATGTTTTTTTGCAAATATTGTAATATCGCGTAGTTTGTATGTATAATAAATAAATAATATAAGAAATGCAAACTACCTCTGAGACGAAATGTCGTGAGGGTTTTTATTAATTAATTGATATTTACGTTTCAACGTGTCTTATAAAATAGCAATTTTATTTCTTCAAAAATTGAATTATATAGCAAACATCGTTATTTCCTTTCAATTTAAATTAAAACTTATACTACGATTAAATTTATTATGACCTTTTTAAGTGTTTTACGATATAATCAAATAAGTAAGAAAGTGCTATTTTATTACCGTTATCACTTTGTTTACAACTTATTAATGATTATTCAAGTTTTAATAAAAAGGAAGCCGAGTTATATTGCGTTAATAAATATTGATCAAAATCAGAATTTCATCTTTGGAGAGAGAATCTATGACAGAAATACGAATCAAACATGATATCTAATTTACAGCGCATCAATAAATTAGCTTTTTATATTTATAGAACACACACCTGATAAATAAAGAGTTTCATTTAAAGTAATTATGTATACTTTTACACTATAGTAATTTGCTTTGCCTTATTTTAAAGTAGAATCAACTAGTTTTATAGAAAAAAAAGAAGAAGATTATAACATAAAAGCACGCACGTTAACAATTTTTTTTGTTCGTAGATTTTATCGATTTAATTTACATTCTATTTTCTCCAAATTGAAAGTGTTAAAGTAATTAATCGTAAATTAATCACTAGTACCATCAATTATACTAAATTAGATCGTTTCTTTGCAGAAAAATTTTCAATCAATTAAATTCTATAGGCGTATTAACAGATGATGTCTTAATTGCCTCTCATCAATCTTGCATGTACACTGCATGATATTTTAGCAACAAGTACTATATATTGTCGCAGGGCTGTAACCCGGCGATCCTAGATTACGGCATCCAAATATAACCTTTCATGATTACCTAATAAACTGATATTACATGGTCGTTGAACAATAGCGCAGTTTTTCGATTTGTTATAAATGAATGAAATCAATTGGTGCGTTAAACGATTAATAGGTAGGAAAGAAGTAAGTAGTAAGTAATCTGTTTTTGTTTTTCTCAAACGTGTATGATGAGTAAGTATGGAATGCGCACTTGTTTATCATATTAATTGCGCACGCATGAATGTATCAATATAATTAAGTAAGAGTCCATGCTCTGTATAACTAATACCATTTCGTAGTAAATATTTATTTCAAACAGCTACAAACGCATCCATTAACCGGAATTTGTGTGTAAATTAACAACATGTTAAACATTTTTTATCAATTATAATTGTCCTACTATTCTATATACTTTAAAGCTCTAATAAGCACACGAATCGCCGTACAAGTTTTATTCATAAATAATATCCAACGTTACCACCACCTACACCTGTCTGCACGTGTAATTTATCTATTTAATCAATTATTTATTATTAAAATCGCAGTAAATAATCTGCTATTGAATGCATCAACTTTTTTACTTCATTACTTTAAATGGGTACCTAATTATAGTCCTTTTTTATTCAAAGCAAACTTTATCAAAAAAAAGTTTAAGCACAAAAGCTTTTTTTCCAAAATTTGTTTATTGTGGAATATTTTTATTCATAAGAAAAATAAAAATCTTTTATTGTTTGTTTTTCATTAAAACGCTAAAAAGTCATGCAGAATTTATTATTGCTGTTTTCGACAATGTGTGAACAGTAATAAAATAATTAATGATTTTCAGGTTGTTGCGATTATCATCTTTC
>JARJDW010001929.1:0-31339 GCA_030264715.1 Adinopsis sp. GC000173
TTCGAATTCGACTTTAAAACTTTAGGAGCGTATTTTTAGGATGTTATACTTTCAATTTATGCAAGAAAAAAAATCGTTTTTTTTTTGACTCGTTACACTAGAAGGTCCCCTTAAACAACATTGAATAAAATATCTAAAAATTTCAAGAAACATTTTTAGCTAAAAATGTATCAAAGTCTTATAACATAGTTTGCAATTTTGGTTTTCAAATACACCCAAAAATACGCAAATCTATTTTTAAAATATTATTTCTTTTAATTAATCGAGAAATTATAATATTTAAATCTTTTCTATTAACTTTTTGAGTTCAGCTTACTTTTTTGTGTAATATATTTAGACATTCAATAGAATACCACAATCAATTGTGTAAACAAATGAGTTTTTACATGATTATTAAAGTTTATCAAACTGTTTTCAGCTAATTATTTACGTCTTTAAATGTTTCCTTAAAAGGTATTGAGAGAAACATTGAATTTTAACTACAAATGCGATAAAGTCTTATAGCATAGTTTGCAAATTTCCTTTTCAAAATACAGCAAAAAGTACGCAAATCTATTTTTAAAATATGATTTTTTTTAATTAAACGTGAAATTAGAATATTTAAACTTTATGGGTTCAGCTTACTTTTTTCGTTTTCATCTAATTATTTATACCTTTTATTTTTTTCTTAAACAGCATTGAATAAAATAGCTAATAATTCCAAGAAACAATTTTGGCTAAAAATGTGACAAAGTTTGTTTCCAAAACATTTCAACACATAAAAAGTATGTAAATCTGTTTTTAGTTTGTCGTCAAATCTTTGCATAACGCCATAAATTTTTTTGGCCCAGCCTCTCTATTTGGACAAAAATGTATTTATACAGCAAATTTAGGGATCGGTTTCATAATACACATCATAAAACGAAGAATAAACTATACAAAAAAAAGAATCATAAAAAATTGTCATCTATTTTATTTGTTTGACAATAGCACCATTTTATTACACCATAAAAACAAAATATTTCTTTTACAACAAATTTCGGAAATCAATCGAGAAACACCGAAAAAATATAATTTTGCGCTGTATACTTATGTGCGTTCGTTGATGATAGCGTTTTTATCATGCATGTGTTGTGTTAATTATAAATAAAGCGGATGTGTGATTTAATGGAACGGTTGGTCGGTTGAAGGAAACCAAAGTGATGTCATGCCGTTCACTAATCGCACTTTTCATTTCTACCAATTAGCTGACTAGATTAGGGATTGTTAAATAATTACTCGGAAATGTTTCGCAATTACATTGTAAATAATCTTCACAATCTTTCTGTGTGCCATTTTGCATGTTTGATATGTTTTTCCTACATCTAAGCGGAAAAATAACACTGTGCTCGAATTGAGTACTTTTTTTCTGTCAAAAAAGGCATTTAATGCATAAGGGTATTTAAGGTGTGCTGAATTCAATGGCGCAAACCGTTTTTAAATGTTAGATCGGATTTTCGATATATTTCTATTTGAATGCTTTAAGAACAAGCATATAAAATGCTTAATAGTAGGCGAGAATGCTTATAGACTAAAACGCCATCGCCAATAAGATGCATCTCTAATGCAAATCTGTAGCAGCATATACGTATTTATATTGTATTTTTCGGATACGTACAATAGGCGTGAATGCTTATAGATTACGTCACTAGCAGTAAGATGCACCTCTAATGCATATCTGCACCATTATTCTTGACAAATTCAAATTGAGATATCTCGAAAACGCGATCTAACTTTTAAAAACGGTTTGCGCCATTCAATTCAGCAAACCCTAAATAGCCTTATCCACCATAAGATGCCTTTTTTGACAGATTTTGAAACTAGCACAGTGTAATTAATCAAGTTTTGTTAGTGATTATTCGTGCACCGGAATTTGAGTATAATGACATAATTGTTTTTAGAATAATTTGTACAATTAAGTAAATAAATCAAAATCACACTTTTAAATGTGTGAAATATGTTTTTAGAAATAGATAATTATAATTTGGATTATCTATACTACCTCAACATACCATTGGGCCGGATAATCGAGTGTTTACAGTACTTACATATTTAAGTGATATGCCGCTCTCTAATCGCGCTTCTCATTTCTATCAATTAGCTGGCTAGATTATAGATTGTTAAATAATTCCTTGGAAATGTTTTCCAATTACATTTTAAATAATCCTTTAAACTATCGGGATTTTGTATGTTTGTCATATTTTCCTTATATCTGATCGAAAAAATAATGAATAAACTCACAGATTTTTTAAAAATAATAATGACAATTATGCCTTCAGATATATAATATGTTGTATTTTAGCAACAAATGTGTATAATTTAAGTTATTCGTGTCGATAATCGACACTGTGCAAATTCAAGTGATGTCATGCCGTTCACTAATCATATTTTTCACTTTTACACTGATTAGTTGGCTAGATTAGGAATTGTTGTATAAATTATTACTCGGAAATGTTTGCAATTACATTTTAATTCATTTTCATACCATAATTTGCCATTTCTATGAGTTTATATTTTGCAATCTATTTTTTACATGATTAATTTTTAAATTAAATTTACACGAAAAATTGTACTTAAAACGTATTATTAATTATGCTGAATTATTTTAGCATAAAATGAGAATATTTTGTTTATTAACAATATATTCATATCATAATTTGCAATTTTTATGACTTGTGAAATGACGAGATTTTGTGTATCTGCAATCAGGTTTTTCCAAGCTAAAGTTTTTATCAAAAATACAGTTTTATACTTTATTTTTTTACATTTATATATGTATACTTTAAATAATATGCGATTTTTTCATTAATCTGTGATTATTTTAGTTTTCTTTAATATTCTGAATATAAACAACAATTTTTTTGGCAAGAATTAGTGGATTTTCGGCTCGTAAAAATTGTTTTTGCGTATGGAATGTCTTGCGATGAGATGTTATTAAATTCTATTCATATCAAAATTCCATTCCAAGTGAAATATTTTTTTTTGTGTGACGCGCAGGCAGGCAGCAGCAAATCACAACAGATGTATTATATTTAATATTTAATATTAGATAATGTTTGTTTTCTTTGCGATGATAAATTATTATCGTAAAAAATATTTTCGAGGAAAATTGATAAATTAATAGATTGATAAAATATTATTGCACAGAATACATAAATTTTAATAAAAATGTCTTGTAAATCAATTACAAAATAATTTTCAGTATAATTGTATAAATATCGTTTTGTGGTTCAGAATGACTAATTTTTATTGTATTGTATAATATTATATCTTTTAACATTAGATTAAAATCTACAAATTTAATGCTTTTTTTTAATTGAAAGTTATTGTTTGTATCTAAATCATTGGTCAAGAATTTCAGTACTCAAAAATAACATTTATCTCCGAAAAAATATCTAAACAATCAGATCGATTATTCTCCAATCACCTAAAACAGTATTCGTATTCGTTTAATGTGATCAACATTATATGAACATTCAAATTTGTCAGCAAAAAAGTTGCAAATTTTAGGCAATAAAATACACATACATATTTCTTATGTTATTAGCTAAAAATTATCGTATACATCAACAAATACTTGTAAGTTGCTAATTGGGAATTTGATTGTTCAATCATGGTATGACGTGGGTCGGCTTATTTGGACATTCAAGTTAAGTGAAAAAAATGTGATATAACTATTATTATTCAAACTTGAGGCCTTTTACTCAAAATTAATTAAAGTAATAAAAGAAAGAAGTTATGAATTTGCCATTATCGCTAAAAATGGAGAATAGTCATAAAGGGAATTTGTTTGTTCATGATTTGGCGCCTAAAAATATCTACACCATCCATCTGCACAAATATCTTTAATCGTTAATCTATAGACAACTATAATCGTATCATGTCAGCCGTCTTATTTGCACATTCAAATTTGATGCAAATATTATAAATTTTGTTCAACCAAACATACATGAATGTTGTCTATTATCAACGGATTATCCAATGTGTAGGTTTTTTATTCAAAATATGATTTAAGTAAAAGAAGAAAGAGGTTATGAATTTGTCATGATCACTGATTAGTAGAGAATACTCATAAGCGGAATTTGTTTGCTCATGATTTGTTGCCCAAAAAATTATCTACACCATCCATCTGTACAAAAATCTCTAAGCAACAATCAATAATTTTACAATTAACTATAATCGTATGGCGTCTCCCCACCAATCAAATATGTACGTATTAATCAGTTATCGAACGATTTAGACTTTTTTATTCACAATATTATTTAAGTAAAAGAAAAAAAGAGGTTAAGAATTTGCCGTGATCAATGATTAGAAGAGAACACTCATAAGCAGAATTTGTTTGCCCACGACAAACCGACCAAAAAATTATCTACAACATCAATCTGTGCCAAAATCTCTACGCAATAAACGATAATTCGTCAATCAAGTAAAATTGCATGTCCTCAGTCGACATATTTGCACATTTAATTTTAGTGCAAATATTATAAATTTTGTGTACACAAATATTTTTTATTATTAATTAGTTATCAAACTTTACCCTTTTTGTTCAAAATATGATTTAAGTAAATGAAGAAAGAGATTGGGAATTTATCCTCATCAACGAATAGTAGAGAATATATGCAAGCGAAATTTGTTTGCCCACAACTTGTCCAAAAAATTATCTATACTGTCCATCTGCACATAAAGCATTAAACAACAATTGGTTATTCTGTAATGAACTCTATAATCCTATGGCTCTGAGCAATTTATTTGGACATTCAAATTCGATTTAAATATTACAAATTTTGTGAAACCAAACATACCTGTATATTGTATAGTATTAACTTATTATCCAATGAATACATAATTAAAGTAAAAGAAGAAGGAGGTTATGAATTCGTCATCATCAATGTTTAGTAGAGATTAGTTCTAAACGGAATTTGTTTGCCCACGATTTGTCGCCCAAAAAATTATATACATCATCCATCTGCACACAAATTACTAAGCAACAATCGATAATATTCTATAATGAACTATAATCCTGTGACACCGGCCAATTTATTTTGGACATTCAAATTTGATGTAAATATTACAAATACTATACATATGAATATAGTAAAGACTCATTGTCCAACGTTTAGCTTTTTTTTATTGAAAATATAGTTTAAGTAAAAGAAGAAGGAGATTATGAATTTGTCATCATCACTGATTAGTAGAGAATATATTATATGTAAGCGGAATTTGTTTGCCCACGACTTGTCGCCCAAAAAATTATCTACACTATACATCTGCAGAAAAATCTCTAAGCAACAATGTATAATTTACTTAATCGATAATTCTACAATCACCTACAAGCGTATGACGTCGGCCGAGTGTCACTTTTATACAGCCTACTTAAACATTTTTCTCCATCGTCCACGCATTCGGATAAAAAACCAACAACAACAACATTGCTACGCCTTATTCACCCGAATAAATAAATAATATATACGTATATACTACACCTACAATCATCACCGATACACATTTATTTAATTAACCCAAATCGTCGGAATATGTGTGCGGCTGTGCGGCAGGCAGCATCTATCTAGCGCTAGCCGGCGAAGTATTTCGCGCTCTGCGCTGCAGCAATGCCGCGTTTAGGCGTTGTTGTTGCTGTTGCTGTTGCTGTTGGATCGTAGATGTAGATTGTAGAAAGTAGCACGAGACATGCCTTTTTATGGTTGAGAGCAGCGAGGTTGCGTAATCGGGCGATTATTCTGTTGTTGTGTTATGTGTGTGTTTGTGTGTGTGTGTGTATGTAAGGAGGATCCGCAGTATGCGCCATCTAATAATAGATTCGCTCGTTGGGTAGCAAATTGGCTGTGATCGATTGGCGATGATTATCGAGCAACGGTTCAATTTTCCGACCATGAAGAGTAACATGTTTTGACGATCTTGTTACATTATTAAATTAACATTTAAATTTACATTACTTTTTTAAATTTGTAACAGAGGCGTTTCGTGTTTTATTCGTATTTTAGTGCTCTTAAAATGTTGTTTTTGGTAAATCCACGTTTCTTGAACATTATATTTTTATAGATTTTTCTTTGTCAAGTTAATGTTTGCAATTTTCTTTTTGATTTCTCTTTAATTTTCTGCATTTTTCATCAAAATATTTAGGGATTTTCCTTAAGATAGTTCTCCATTTGCAAATATTATTAATAAATTTGCTTGAAAATGCCAAAGATTAAAGAAAAATGATTAGAAAATCGCAAATATTTCCATGCAAAGGTAACTTCACGGATATTAATCCATTTTTTTTAAATTTTGAACAGAGGCGTTTCGTGTTTTATTGGTACTTTGGCGCTCTTAAAATATAATTTTTTACGAAATATTTTCATTTTAGTGTCTCAAATTTTGTTTTTAATAAATCCACATTTCTTGAACATTGTATTTTCATAGATTTTTCTTTGTCAAATAAATGTTTACGTTTTTTTATTTCTTCTTGATGCCAAAGATTAAAGAAAAATGGTTAGATAATCGCAAATATTTCAATGCAAAGATAACTTCATCAACAATTTTAAGTTAAGTGCCTTTAATCCTTGATCCGCCTCTGGTTGTTAATGACATTTACCATTTTTTATCACTATGATAAACCAGTGCCAGAATTATTAATTAATTCAGTAATCTCATAATCACCTTTCTGGAAATAATTACTGTAGACAACATAAGATCAAGTATATTCACTTTTTTGCGTCGACTTACAAATCAATAAGATAAATAACCTTCACATATGATTTATTGAAAAATTGGATTATCGAGCGAAAAAGTGCAAAAAACTTGGCATTGTGAGAAACTCTTAAACTCTCTAGAGTAGAAAAAAAAGAAACGTATTCTAAGCGTCATAAATCACTTAATAATTTCATTGAAATGCTGTTTACCATCCAAATTGTAAATTTCTATTGGTTGACATAACATAACCTAGATTGAAGCCAATAACGATTTTCTATTGTACGATACGATGATGACACTATTAAATTTATACAACAGTTGACGCGCACTTCACGAAATAATTATGCAAACATATGTATTTTACACCATAAATTAGTTTTACTATTAAATTTTGAGAGATTTTTCTTTGGGATGGTACTCTTTTCAATTTTTTCTTTGGTTATTGGCATTTTCTACTCAAATATTAAGATATTTAATGATAGCGAATAGAACTTAATTTTATTTCTCACTTGCGGGATATATAATTAATAATAATATGTATAACATGAATTGTTTATCGCAAAAAATTGGGAAAAACACAAGAAATACAAAAAAAAAGGTTGGGTTAAGCAAATGCGTCGAATTTTACGAAATATTTTTATTCTTAGTGTTGGACTTATTATACCATATATCTAGTAATTTTATTATTTCTACTTACTCTTTTAGTATTTGTACTTTAATATTCTTAACTATCAAATTTTGAAAGAGATTTTTTTTGCATTTTTCTTTCCAAATAAATCAAAATTAAACATTTTTGTCAAAATTGTTCGAGAAATGAATTTTCTATCAAGTATAATGAAAGTTAATAAATCATTTCTTTGAAAAGAAAAAACCAATCGAAAATTGAATATTCTAGAAAAAAGTTGATAATTTTTAGTGACTTTAGAAATTTGAAAAAAAAAATTAGTTATTTTAATTTAGTTTTATGTTAATTTGTATACCTGTATCTACAGTTCCTTGTGATAAGAATACGCTTTTTTAAAAAGAATCTTATTAACAACGATAAATGTTGAGAATAATTTATTATTAATTTTTGTGTCATTGTGTTGTGACCGTGAAACGGGTTTTAATCAGTTAAATCAGAATTTTTATGCACATTTGTAATTACATATTATACTAATCTAGATATAGTATAATATTTCTTGTAGGCATATTAATTATTACGCACGTGCATCGTCCGGTCTTATCTACGTGTAATATACATTTTAACGTCGTGAGCGGTTCATAATTAACGTCGCATTAGCAATAATTATTATCGTACGAATGTAATTAAATTGTTTATTTATTTATTCAACAAACGGTAGCAATACGAGGCACAGAAAAAACGCACAGAATGTTAATTAAACTTACTTATTGTGCATGGATAATTAGTTGAGAAATGTCATATGTACAATATTCGTAAAACTTTAACGTTTCCATTCAGACTCTAAGAAGGCAATTAATTTCAGTACGGTTTGAGATAACAACATTTATTTTTATTATTTATATTTAATAAAAAACTTAAATATGCACGTAGATTGTCTGAAAAGTTTTGAGCGTCCTTATTATTACGCACATTTCCATATTTTTCGCTTCTTCGCTCTTTATTTGCATTTCCTTCTTTATAGGTGCTTTTCTACGTTTTTGTACGTTATATTTTTAATTTTGCATGTTTTTGAGTTACCTGGTACTCTATTTTTCTTGCAAACATGTAAGAAGTCAAAAAATTATAATAAATAATGCAAAAATGTAGAAAAAAAAATGTAAAAAGGTGAAAAAGAAGAAAGAACGCAACATATTAAAGCCATGAGATAGAGTGAAAATGCTAAATATGCAGGAAAAGAAGTAGTTTTATTGTCTTTTATTACACTTCGAATTACAATCACTTCCAAAAAATCTAATTTTTACACTTTTGTTTCATAAATATAAAATTTTACATTATTTAAAGTGGTTGAATGATTATTTAATATTAAATTTTTTTTTATATTGATGTTCAATCTAAGATGCAATGATAAACTGATATTGTATTATACATACACTAATAGTTTTACAAGAAATGCAATAAAAATAAATATGTACTAATAACTTTTTCGGCTATAGCTACTCGAAACAATTAGTTTGGAAATGTGAACTATGCATGCACACACACACGCACACCAACAACGATAATAGAAAAAAAGTTAAACGGCATGCACGCGTAAATCATTCCGATAGATATATATGTATGTATAAATTTATAAATAAATTACATTTTACATCTGTTCAGCGGGCACCTACACGCTGAGAAACATTTAAAACACATACAAATTACGAGGAATTAATTAATATACATCGCGTTCGCATACTTGTATTGCACCATTCACACTTACAACTTTATATAGAAATAAACAAATCGCCAAAGCTGCCAGATGCAATGCGTAATTTCTAACCAAATTGTTATTTAATATTAATTGATTATAGTTTATGTTTATTATTGGATAATGTAATTTGCGTAAGACAGTTATCTTGAAAAAATCTTATTATTTAGTGAATCGTTTCTCACTCTAAGAATAATAAAAACAAATACTTTAATGCTATTTTCTTTTTACCTAAAATGCCAAAGATTATATTTGATTGAATGATTTTTGGTTGCATTATATTTTATTTTTATTTTCATATGGAATTCAGTCTTACTCTACTTACATTACTTTTTAGCGTCTCAGATGGCATTTCCTTTTTACAGAAAATGCCAAAAAGTCTGTTATTAAATTATCTGGGGTTGCATCATATTTTATTCTTATATCTTTATGGAGTTAGTTTTCAGAATATTTCTTTTAAATTCACAAACACACCTTAAGAGAGAGAAAGAGAATAGAATTTTTTTTAAAAATTGGCAATTATAATTAGACAAACGGCGTAAAATAGATGATTCATAAATTGTTAAGTATGTGTATAATAATTTTCAATAAAATACACGTGGAGGATTCATAAATAAAAATTAGTGTGTAGTTGATATATATATTTCGACTTGTTATGTCATCTTCAGAACTGCAACTGATTAAACATAAAAATAAACAAATAATAAACAGACAAAAACATAGAAACAAAAAAGATTACATTATAAAAGAATATCTAAAAATTTGACATTTTTAAAGTCCAAATTTTATTCAATAAGGCTCTTCTAATTCAATAAGCTTCTAAAATATTGATCTTTAGTCATTTATTGCAGAAATGTAGCACTTTTAAACTTTATTTATAAAAGGCATGGCCAAAAGATAACATATATTTTGCAACATTCGAAGTATCAGATTTACCCAACAAATGATTTCAACTAATATAATAAACTTTGTTAATAAATTGTTACTTTTTTAATATTCTTTATAATATAAAAGTGGAAACGTGTTTTTTAACTAAATTTGTTATTTATTTTGAATGATTGTTTAACAATAAGCATTTAAATAATTTATTGTTTTATTGTCCTTCCACACTGTAATATAATATATGTATCTGCGTTTATCTTTCCTCTTTATTACTACTAGAAACTACAAAAAAACATGTTATAATTAACATAGATGGTAAATATGTGAACGCCTTAAAATAGGGACATGTGCAACAGCAGTTTTATTAAAGGCGCAGAAAACGATGTTTATTTAAACAATTATTTAATCTTTGTTCAATGAAATTTACTTTATAAATTGAAACGAGTTTTTAATTAAGTTTTTTTATCCACTTTGAATAATTATTTCGTATTAAACATTTGAATAATTTATTGTTTATTGTTTTCTATCTCATAAATATATTTTTATGTTTATGATTTTAAAATGTAATTTAAGTAACATACATACCTAGTAAATTTGATATAGAAATCGATACACATTGAAAATTATAATTAAAAATTTTGTTAATTTACGAGCCCAATCGTAACATACAAAATTTAATTGCTACCACATTATTTTTTTGTTAAAATTTAATTTATTTTTAAAGGTTTGGCGTCGTTTTTCACTTTGCTATTTTTACGTAGCGGTTTAAATGTAAAAATGCGTTTGCATAAACAAATTTATCATTTTATTTATAGTTGAAAACGTTAATTATTTATTACATCACGAACGCGCAAAACAATAAATACCTAACAATTTAAAAATCTGACGTCATCGCCATTTAGCTATAAAAACAAACGTTTTAAATTCGAACATTTTCCAATAAACAGCAGCACAACACAATTCTGCATACACACACACCGCCAATCGAATTTCTCATTGGCGATCTGGAGAGAATGTGTAATAAATCCCACATGTAAAATACCAAATGGCCGTTTATACATTACTTACAGTATGTATGGCGAAAATGCGTAGACGACAAGTGCAGCATAATCTTGCATTTTATATCTGTTCCCCATTATAAATACAACAAACACGATTATTATATTGTATATTGAATGGCTCGCAGTCGTTTTTCCAATTACGTAAGCGCTTTTAATACGCTACCGCGCATACTTATTTAGGTTACGAAGGATGTACAATAAATGCGATTGATTTCAATCATTTCAAGTCGATTCTTTAAGGAAATGTAATTGGAAATGTCATTCAATTTTTACACTACTCATTTTTAATAATATAATAATATTTAATAAGCAAGTAATATAGAAAAGTAATTGAAATAAAAATAAAAATCTAAGACATACGTGTTTCAAATTAAAGTTTATTAGAAAGAACAGAAGCAGTTGTGAGAACAGCGTGATTTTAAATATTTAAACGTTTTTACGTTTTATTACAGCATTAGTATACATAGTTTTTTGCGGAAAAATGTGTGTAATGTTTACTTTACATTTACGCGAGAACATATTTAATCCAACTTTAATAATAAAACATTACTCATTTTTTATAATTCAAGTTTATTAAGAAAGTGTAAATGTAATTGAAATTGAAATAAAAATCTAATAAATACGTTTCTCACATTGAAGTTTAATATAAAGAACAAACAGTTGCTAGAAACGCATGATTTTAAGCAAGTATTTAAACATTTTAATGGTTTATTGCAGCACCAGAATAGTTTTTTTTTCTTGCTGAAAAAACTGTGTGTGTGTGTGTGTGCAAAGTTTACGTAGCATTTACGCGAGAACATATTGACGTTTCGATTATTTACATTTTCGCCAGTGTAATGAACTTTTAGTGGAACTTTATGCCTGCGTATAAAACTTCTCTCTAATAAATAAACAATTTCCTATGCGTTTATACGTTTTAATTATAATATACAATCTCATTTACACCTGCTTTGCATATGCGACCGAAAATAGACGGCCATCCATCATAAATTCATCCACCACGCACACAAACACACACACACACACACGGAAAAGGGAACATATTCGCGTCACGTGTCCAAATCGACATAATAAGTCAATTGCATATTTAGCAAATGAAAATGTTTTAAATATGCCTGGAACAATGAAAAATGTATTGGAACAGGGATGTGCAATCTTTTTATGTTGTAGCAAAAATTTAGTTAAATAATGCACAAATTTTGGATATTTTGATGAAATAGACACGAAAATTACTTTGAAAATCTAAAATTTGTTAGAAAAATGTCAGATTTGCACTGTTTGGTAAATTTTTTAGGTAAATTTTACCTTTTGTCACAAATCTTTTTAGGTAACATTTTTCGAAAAGTTATTAGAAAAGATGTTCGAGGGCCGTATATGACACGCTAGTCCGAGATTGCTCATTGTTGTTTTGAAATTTCAAAACTAACTAGTATATTCTGTGTGTTTTTTAGTCGCAGAGCTAAAAATCGCAACTTTAATTGGACAAAAATCATGTGTTACCACTTTTTTTATCGTGCAACTAAAAGCGTAGGACGTCATATTTTTCTAAATAAATTAAATTTGAAAATAATACCAAAAAATAGTTAAGAGCTAATGAATATGCAACAAAAATGCATATAAGACAAGTGATTATAAGTGTCTAACTGGTGTGAATTGTAAAATCATGTATTACAAAGGATATCCATTTTATTTTAAATTTGAAAATAATGCAAAATTTTCTTAAAAGTTAGTAGATATCATGCATTGTAGCTTTTTAGTTGAGCTACCAAAATCACAACTACAATGCGACAAAAATATCACAAGTGATTAAATGTGCATCCAAATACCATGAATCTTATGTTATGACTTCTTTATCACACGACTAAAAATCGTAGGACATCATATTTTTCTAAAGAGATTCAATTTGAAAATAATACCAAAAATTACTTAATATCATGCATTGTGACTTTTTAGTTGAGCTACTAAAAATCACAACTACAATGCCCCAAAAATATTACAAATGATGCATCCAAATGCCATGAATCTTATGTTATGACTTCTTTATCACACGACTAAAAATCGTAGGACGTCATATTTCTATAAAGAAAAAAAAAATAATGTTCATAATGATAATAAATTTTGTAAAAATCGCATTTGTGCAAGAAACTTAATAATTGTGCAAGGTGTGCGTCAAAAAAAACAAACATTGTTTACTCTGCCGATAAACAAAATCCTTAAAACAATAGAAAATTTAACACAACACGTCGTGTTTTCCTAAAAACATCACCGAATGTTGTCTCTATATGCAGAAACTTAAATTCGAACATTCGTGGGCCGATATTATAGGCGACGACAGGCATATGTTACGTACGCAAAAACGACCGCATTTCACATCCATCCTTGAGATATTAATTCGTCGCTGGTATTACTACCTACTCACTACTTTTTCCTTCATTCATAAACTCCCAATGTACACATGGCGGCAACTCACATATATATCCACACATACATATGCACACACTTGCAATCCAACAATACTCAATCTATTAATAAAAACGCTATCGGTGCGCTTTTTCCAATCACAAGAGGATTTTTTGCGTCAGCGTCGCGGCAACGCTTTATTAACGCCCCGTCGTCGCTAAAGAAAACAGCGGTTAAAAATAGCGATTTGTGTGTTTGTGTGCGTGTTTTGTTATTTTTTTCGGTGATGATGATGATGATTCAGCGGCCAGATGCGTTTGATCCGAAATTGTCCGGTAATTTTGCGTGATTTCTGTAATTGGTGGAATGTTGGCGTGCAGCGGTGCCGTTTTGTCGCCGACAGGCGCAGAAAATCTAAGGTGTTTCTAGTTGAAATTACTAGGCTGGAAGGTTGTTCCGAGAAATTCGTGTGATTACTTTCTGTTAATTTCCTTATTCCAAGGCGGCTTTGTTTCATATTCAAATTTGGGGCTTAACATTTGCAATAATTATGCAATCAAATATGCATGATTTATGTTAAATTATATAATGTTACACCAAATTTGCTGAATTTTAGAATATTTTGGTATCACCACTATTTATTTATGCGTTTGTAGATACGACTTTAATTCTAAATATTTTATGCAACCAAAACTTCACGTTGTTTGTGAACAATTAATAAATTCTTGTAGTATTAAGTTTATTTAATATAAAATATTATTTAATTATTACTAAATAATAGAATTGATTGATTTAACACTGATGATTATTTGGATGGAAGGAGGTTTCAGTAAAAACCCAGTGTTATTTAGTTGCATCAATACGTCGTTTTGCCCATGGTTTGTGGTCATCTTCAGTTGCATCTATTATTATAATATATCAAAAATTACAGACATAGTTATACATGGTGATAAACATGTGTAAAGAGAATCATAAAAAGAAAAAAAAGAAAAACTTACATATTATATATGAAAACATGCGCTTGTTTTGCAACAATTTTCAATTACTAAATAATGTTCAGAGGTGATTATAAGAAATAATTATTACAAACTACATATTTTCAAGTTTTAGTATCAAATTATTTTTACCACCTCCATGCTTCTTGTAGCATTTTCCATCAAAATATTTAAGCATTATCATTTAAATCGCACTAATGTCGAGAATGGCAGAGTTCTTCTCGACTTTCAATCAATAATGTTAAAAGTCTATACAAAATTTGATGGATAATGCCTAAGATCAACGAAAATTGCAAAAATTTCCACGCAAAGAAAATTCCACCAAAATGTTTATCTTTATGAAACGTGAAAACGCTATAATATAATTTGGAACATTAAAAATGAATGGAAAATAAATTAAGCGCCTTTTTACTCGCCATTATTTTTAAACGTTGTGAACAATTATTTACACAATGTTGATGGATATATTACAACACAATGCCAAAAGGTTTTAAGCCAGCTATTTCAGACCATTTTCGTGCAGCGACACAACTACTGTGAAATTCATTGCAGACGAACAACAAACATGCGATTCTGCGAAAATCGATCGGATTAGGTGTTTAATTGGCACAAGTACCCTGCATCCATTACACATTTTGAATGCGAAAAGAAAACAAATGCGCTGTTTATGATAAATTTAGCTGTTCTCGTACGTCCTTTTCACCATCACTCAGATCTGTCATGTTTTAATATAAATTCACTCAGCGCCGCTAACGCAACTTTGTGTAATGCACATGTACGAATCCACATGGTGGAAAATTCGTCGTTGTCGACGCAAATTAGCGCATGCATTTTTACTTGAAACCGGCGCCTACCTCAACAAAATGCAAAATCATAATATTTTATCAAATTTAAATTATTGTGAAAATATTTAATGTTTAATAATAACATTTATTTAGTGAGTTTTCACTCATTAGTTTTAGTTTCTGCGACATGTTTCGTCTATATGACATTATCAAGCTTATAATATAATATAGACGAAACATGTCGCACAAACTAAAAATAATGAGTGAAAATTCACAAAATAGAGTTTTTATCAAATTTGAATTATTTTCATTGTCTTTCACTAACATTTGACTAGACTTTAATGTTTTGCGTTAATATTTTATGAAATATCTTAAATTTTTTGTTGCATTTTATTGATTTTTTTGTTTAAAATTTTAATTTCTTGCCATGTACCAAGGTATACACAGATTTGCATCTAAATTCACTGGGTTATAATTACAATCTCGTTGCATTTTTATGTATTTTTTCAATTAAGTTACTGGTTTAAATTGAAGCGAGAATTTTCGGAATCTTCGCCGGAAATCTAAAGTAAAAGTTATTTTTACCTCATAGAGATAAGTCCAAAAGGACTAAAGCGACTATAAATCAGAAATTGCTTATTGGTGATTTAATTGAAATATATCAGTAACTAATTCAAAATCTTTTTTCAATTTTCATACCAAGTTACAAGTTTGGTGTCATGTTCTGTTACGAGGGTCACCCGAAAAGTTTCGAGTCTTCGACGTGATTTCACATTTGTTCGCTCTTCCTTTTCGTCGATTTTTTAAATGTTTTATGTTTTCTTGAATATTTTACATTGTTTGCTCTTTGGTTGTGTTTTCTCAATTTTTATGTGTTGTTACATTTTTCGTGGGTTTCTTTTTACTCTTTTTTGTGTTGTTTGCAAAGAGTATAACGTAAAAACGCAAAATAGCGCGGAAAATCAGAAAAAAAGAACGAAAATGAACGTAAAATGCAAAAGAAGAAGCGAATAAAGTCACCAATGGAAGAAAAATCTTGAGAAATGTACGAAGAAACGCAAAACACATGAAGTAAAGAACAAGAAATAAATACAGAAATAAGAGAAAACTATAAAATAATTAGAGGAAATCCCAAAATTTTCAAACCTCCTATTCTGGAACAAAAAGCTGCCTTATATATAAAAGATATCAAATTTCTCATTGCTCGCTAAATTGATCTTTATTTGAAGTGCGATGGTGAGGTAGAAAACTATATTATAGTACACCGATATTTTTTAGATGGAATGTGCAATTAAAATAAAAAATTACATATCTAATTTTTAATAGCACGAAATTAATTAAAACTCAACAATTAGTCAACGTTATTAATGATTACATAATAAACATTTTTAACGCACCAATTACCACATTTCCACATGATGATGACTCAAACGTTGCATTGAAAGAATTCAATCTTCATTTTTATTTAAATACCTAAAACACAAAAAATAAAATAGTGTATATTTAGTTGCCTATGAAAGTGGCGCCAAATTCAAATTCTCAAGCAATCGTTCAACTTTATCTCATTTGCTATGCACTCGAAAATTGAAGCGTTCGTTAATTGATGATTCAGACCGTTGAATTAGCGTCAATTTACGACGATTAATTGAAACGCATGTTCGTTTCGATGATAATCGAAGCTGGCTGGGGTTCTGGCTGCTGAAGTGCGGAGGGAACGCGGCGACGGCAAGCAGAGGATAAAAAACGCGCGCGTCTGGTATTCGTTTCGTAATTGTGCGCCCGTCTGCATTAGCTCTACCACCAGCGAGAAATTAAACAGAAACGCTGATTGCACGCCTAAATATAGCGCAATAATATTCAATCCCAACAAGATGCGATATCGATTATATATTGGCGTTGCGATTGTTTTTTTTTTCAAACGGTGACGACGACGCCGCGTTGTCGCATTATTTATGATAAAACACGTGCGATGTGCGGCTATTTACAGCGATTTAGATTTTTTCGTGGGTGAAGAATCGAATAAATTTGAGAGGAGAAATAAAAAAATAAATAGAAAAAGAGGCGGCTATTTTAATCTGTTTGTATTTTTTACACGATATGGGATTTATAATTCCCAGAATGTTTGCAACAGTCCGAGTATTGTTGTGATTATGCAAGATGTGAGTGGTGTTGTCTCGGGTTGAGTTTCTAATAGGTAAACGTGACTTGGAATATATAATGTTCTCGATACACAAATCTCGCTGGCAATGGCGGCCATTTTACTCTAAGGGGGGAAATTAATTTTTTTATTAATAAAACATGACAACCTAGTCAATTTTTAATTATATATTTTATTTAATAACCGTCAGTGTAAGTTTAATTAGAGTTTTTTATCCTTATACTTTACTACACCGAACTGAATTTAACTACAAATTTGTAATTCTTTAGAATTTAGCTGGATAACATATATCTATGTCCATTTACTACTTCCATTTGATGTTTCAGAGTATTTATATTTTAAAATATTCCAATACAACTTTTAAAAGAGTTGTATTCCATAATATGAAACAAAAATTGCACCACAAATCTATACTTAATAGATTTTAGAACAGTATTTACCATAAATTAATTTACTACTCCCATTTGTTATTTAAAACAATTTATATTTTAAATATATTGAATTAATATAATATGAAAGATTTGTATTCTCTATAGAATAGAAAAATCGCACCACAAATGTATATATGTATATCAGATTTTTGGAACAGTATTCAACATAAATTAATTTAAATTTCTGGATAATTACAAGTTTTCGTTAACTACTATGTATTCGAGATTTCATTAAACAACTTAAAATTCTAAATCATATTCAAAAATGAAAATAACATCCACATCCATTTACTGCTTCCATTTAGTATTTCAAACAATTTGTCTTCTTAAATTATTGAATTAATATAATATGAAAGATTTATATTCGATATAGGAGACAAAAATTACACCACAAATGTATATATAGGTTTTTAAATTTAAATTTTTAATAATTATATGTGACGTCCAACATATGCCTTAAAATTTTTCATAAATACCATGAAAAATGTAACCAGATAGTAAATATAATCAAGTTTTAATTAAAAATTATCAGAAAATGTGCAATTCTCCTTTATTTTTATTGCATTTAGCTACAAATCAATGATTATGGATGGAAAATTTAAATTTGTGATACTTGCTAACTGATTAATATAAACATATTTCACGAGACGTAATATAAAAATTAAGCTTTAAATGAAAGCGAATGCATACTAATTTATTAAATTCAATGTCTTAGTCATCATTTTTTTATTAGATGCTTTAAAAATGTGGCATGTTTTTATGCAATAAAATTGAATAATTATATTCGCATTTGGGATAATTTGAATTTGGCCCCAAGTGACACAATTTGTATGCAACTAAATATACTTTGTCTAATAATTATGCAATATTTTATAAAATTTTATAGAATAAGAAGTCTTTTTAATGCTAATTATATGTTATTTATGTTTCATTTTCAATAATGACTTTCAATTTTTAAATGAAAATTATAAACAATTTTCTTACTTTATCATTTGAGTCATCAATTTTTATTGCATACTCTAGAAATATATCAATTAGTTCGTAAAAACTACGTCTTATACGTATATGTAACCATTACTAAAATTGAATAATTGTCGAGGTTTAATTAATTTCTCATAGGTGATTATTTGAATTCGGTGTAAAATAACAACAATTAGTACTAGTTGAAATTGATTTAAATCAACTAGAAACACAGTGTTGAATTATGCACGATTTAATTAATTTTTAAACGCGACAATGACGAAAAATTATCGATTTTTAACAAGCCGCAAATTAGTTGGCATTGTAACAATTTTTAATTGCTCTAAACGTAGCTAAACACGCGCCAACAGCAGCTTCACGACATTTAAGTCATTAAAAAATACACAGACTGTAAGAAATTAGTTGCATTTAAGTTTTGCAATCAAATTATACTAGTATTTTCCGAAAAATTAGGGCGATACTCGTTAACAAGAGCTTGGGAGAACATTTGGTGACTTCACTAAAATAATTACAAATTTGAATACAATTTTTTTTGTCTTATAATTCATTGATTAGGGCAGTGGTTTTGTAAAAATTGAAAAAATCAAGCATCAGCAGATTCCATGGCGAAAATTCATGAATTATGATTTGAACTGATTAACACACTTTTTACTCATCAGTACCTCTTTTTTTATTTCTTAATCAAAAATTGCGATTGGATGATGGATATTTTCATTAAATGAGGAGGCAATTACTTTTGTTTGTCATTATATTGCATCGGCGTACTAAACAACAATTACTCATCTAAAATGGGTGATATTTTAATAAAATCCTCTTCATAGATTCGCAAATATATTCCTGAGTCTTCTTTGCCGACTGTCATAATTTTCATGTCCTGTTCAAAAGCTTTTTTCAGACAACCATAGTATTGGCAAAAAAATGAATCTCCAGTCGCATGCCAAAAAAGTAGCAAAATTTCCATTAATTTGAGGTAAAAAAAATAATAATAAAATAAAAAAACTCAAATAAATGGAAATTAATTACATTTTTATTGACTTTTGTAAGAAATATGCCAAAATACTTATTAACTAATGCCTAATGGCTAAAATTTTAATAAAATTCTCTTAATAGAAAAGTGCAAACATATTGCTAACTCTTCATGTCGTAGCCAGAAATGTTTCAGAAATGTTTCAGAAATGTTTGAATTTCACGTCGTATGCCAAAAAGGTAGCAAAATTTTGGGCGATTTAAGATACAATGATAAAAAAAATACTTTTTTCTTGCGTTTTATGAAAATATTCCCAAATACTTATTTGCTTCTCATATACACAGGATCAAGTAAGTAAATAACTACACTAACACGGTTCTTACATGCAATATTTATACAACAATTAAACGTTAATTTGATAAATGCGTACAGTAGCACAATTTATTCGTCGCGTGTAAGACGATCTAGAAAAAAGCGAAGAACGCGCAGATAAGATCCCGTCAACAACGCAATAATACATCATACATACCCATACATACATACATACATACGATTCAAATTTAAGAGGAAGTGAAACAATAACATGAATTCATCCACATATTATGCAATACGATGGCGCAATTCGTTGAAAACGGCGATAAAACGCATATAGCAGCAACAGCAGCGACATATGAATTATTTGTCGTTGAATGGACGCACATCGTCCGTCGTAAGGCAACGCGCATAACGATGCGTTTCGAATAAAAAAATCGTTGGAAATCTTGTTGTTGTTGCAGTACTGCGGCCGGTGCCGATTCGATCTGGATTTTACAATACAATCGCCTATTTTATATTATTGACGTTTTATCGTTTTTATATGTTAATTCTATTTATAAATTGTTATTTAGCGAAATGTATAATTGCATTTTTAGTTCATTGAACTTAAATGGGGCGGCCGATCAATTCTCGGTAATAACAACAACAAACGATGGAAAGAGAAAAAATTGTAATAATAATAAATAGTTTAACACATTTCGTTCGGTTTGTTGCATTGTCGGCGAATGTGCATTATTTCTATCCTATTTTAATCAATTTCAATGCTTTCATTATATTTTTCAATTTACTATCTAATCTAATGGCATGCCTTGATCATTTATTTAAACTTTTTACGTTAAATGAAGATTCAAATTATTGTAGTTTGAAATTTAAAGAATTTCTAAGAAAAATGTGGAGAAATACATATTAAATAATGTCCAGTTTATGTTCAACTGTTAATGTCTTTGCTATGTAAATAGGGAATTTTTTTTAAATATTGTCGAATATTATTTTTCTATTAGCTTCTTAAAAAATACAAATAATTATGAAATAATAGTTGGTTTGCAGTGCCTAATTTTCCATAATGCAGCCAAGACATCTCCTCCGGCCTCGCGATTAATTGGGGCCCTTAAAACAATCTAAATTTATTATCGTAGTAAAACTGATATCAATATTTTTATAACATTTCTATTACCTTCTTAAGATGGTTTGTTTAGTTCTTGCATTGTCGACAAATGTGCAGTTCTATCGAATTTTAATCAATTGCAATGGTTTGATTATTTTTAGATTTAGTATGTAATTGCGTGTCTTGGTCATTGCTTTTACTTTTTTACGTACCATCATACAGACATTATCTTAGAAAATAATACTGAGCAATAAATATTCAAGCATGTTCAAAGTTATGTTCCACTTTCAATGTGTTTGTGGTGCAAGTTGGGAACTTTGTTTTAAACACAACCAAAATATCATTGCATTTCCATTACTTACCTTCTTAAGACAATAGAAACAATTATGAAGAAAATAGTTGGTTTAGTTAGTTCTTGCATTGTTGGCTAATGTGGATTTTTATCGTAAATTAAACTTTAATCAAATCGAATGGATTGTTATTTATAGATTTACTATATAATAGCGTGTCTCACCCATTGTATTTTTTTTTGTTTCTTCGTGCACGCCGTATTTGATTTGGCTTAAAACGAGTTAATTGGCTAATTTATCGTTCGATATTGTGTAGGTGATAAAATCGATTGATTGTACCATGTTGTTGTTGGTTTTTTATTATTGTATCCGAATTTGTGTGGGCGTGTGACTTCGTAGCGCATCGTACGGCATACGCACATACGGTGTAATTATCAACCATCATAATATTAAATATTGTCATTGATGATTAACTTATAATTTATGCGCATGAAAATATTGCGTTATGGAAAAAATGCGGCGAGGTGATGACAACACATCGGAAGTGTTACGTTTCGTTTATTTTTATTATATTTATCATTTTTATTAAAAAAATAAAAAATATATTACATGCGGAAGTCGCCGCCACAAATTACAATATTGACATTTCTGCACTATGTTACTCATAAAAAGTACAAATATGAAGGTTACACTGATGGTGATAAAGAAGGAAACTGCGTAAATTCATGTTTAGCAAAGTTTAATATATCTATATAACAGCGGTTCCAAATAATGGCGGAAACATAAATTATATTCAGTTATACTGCATAAAACAGAAAGATTGTCTTATATTGTTATTGTTTTAGCACATTTAAATTATTTTTTCTATTTAAATATACGGTAGTGTTAAAACTAAAAAAGAATGCTGATTGGGTTCATTGAAAACGTTTTTCTTAATCTGTGTTTAAATTGAATTTAAAGAAAAAACTTGTTAACTTTTAGACAGATGTAAGAAAGGAATATGAACACAATTTTTAATACAGGGACCAAATATATTCAAAGACTGAATTAGTTGAAAGAGCATTTTCTTAATATCTACCTTGTAAAAATACACAGGGCTCACATTGATGGTATACCTTTTCTTTTGTTTTGCAATTCAATTTCAAGCCTTTTAATTAAGGGTACACAAGTACAAAAAGGTTGGAAACCGCTGATGATATATAAGATGCTCTATATAGACGGTTACATCATCTCTAACAAAAAAAATATTTTTGCAAGATTGATGACATCAGTAGTATAATTTGGCATTTTGGAGAAAATATTTCACATACTTAATCAGTTTATTATTCTGTTATATTTCGCTAACTAATCAAACAATTATGCTTGAAACAACCCCTTATTCGAATTTGAAACTCTACTTAAGCTCGAGTGTGTCATAACCAGGGCCTAATTTAGAATTTCATGGGTCCTGGGCAAAATAAAATTACGAATTTAGTAGCCCAACTATAAGTTTAGTAATTAAAGCAACAGCTTTACATATTTAACTCTTTAACTACGTGCATATTTCTATATAACCATCGTGTAAAATGAAAAAATATTTTTTTAAAATAGTATAAATGTAAATGTATTAAATTACTTGAGATTTATGAAATGCAAGATCATAAGAAATCGTCGATAAGCCATGCACGTCTCTAGCGTCATTCTTTGTGCTATCAGATATTCTTGATAAAAATGTTAGGAATCATTAAGAATATTTTTATAATACATATGAACAAGATTAGGTGATTCTTTGAGGTTGCACGAAAAATTCATTACTTCTTGCTATCCTTTATTTAACAAAATATTATTTGACAGCCATTTGTAGAATCTCTCATTAAAATGGTATTGTTTTGTTTGACTTTGCGAAAGAAGATAATAGTATATAGTTCTATTTAATGCAAGAGGGTCCTTTTTACTTATCATGAATAATATTTAACCGATTTTAGCTTTAATTTATTATTTAAACGGCGACATTTATTAAAAAATGTTGATTTCATATTTTTGACAAAATCAGTAGTAGTGTAGTGTAGCTACTCAATATTTTTGTTAAGTTTCTATAAAAGTTAAAGTTTAATCTTATAAATCTTTTGCACAAAATTTTACTGATAGATATGGATTGCAGTACGGGTCTTTCCAGCAAGTACCCTGTTTGCCCTATAAGAAATTAGGCCCTGTTCTGAACTATTGCATTTTCAAATGCTTTATATAAAACAATCTACAAAGTCTGTATTAAAAATAAAATTAAGATCCTGACACACATTACTTGCGTAACGTATGCGAAAATAACCTAGAATAATTAAAAATATGACTTGTACTTCCGTTCGCAATAATAAAGTTGATGCCAATTCAAACTATGTATGTACCTGCCACATTTTCTTACATCCACATGTTTGAGTCGAAATGAAGTTTTCTAAATGTGATTTAGGAAACAAAATAAGCCTCATCATTTCGTGAAAACAGTTATCAAAACATATTGTCTATTGGAGAGTAAAGGCGTTGTAATGATTGAGTTGTCACGTAAAATAACCAGTTGTTTAATTTATGCAACATCAATGCTATTTATTCATGTGACAAAGTTTAAGATTGCATAAGTGATTGATAGTTATAGAAAAAACACTAACGTATAATTCTTGTTATATTAAGTAGAATCTGATTTATTTTTATAACACATCCAAATAAGCGTTTTATTAATGTAAAATGTTGTGTTACTTAAATGGCATGTAGGTTTTAGGAACCAACCAAACATAAAATGCAACTAAAATATCATTAAAGTTAATAGAATTGCAAATTTGTATGGTAGGGCTGCCGTGATTGATCTGATATTTAAAAATCCTGTAAGGATTTAAGGACTGCATATACCCAATTTGCATTAGGTAAAATAAGTGTTCTTATGCTTTACTATTTTACTATCAAATTATTAAATTTAAACAAAAATGCGATTGATGCAATCACATCTATCATGCTACGATCAACTAATCTTGGATACAAAGACGTCGCTGCAATGGGTTCGAATACAAGCGAACAAGGATAAAAAGCGCTTAATTTTCTAATTTTTTTAATAATTTTAGTGTCGGACTATATCCCCACGTTTCTTAAACATAAACTTTTTGATGGATATATATTTTCGTGGAAATTTTTGACCATTTTTTTTGAAATACGAAAAGATTGCAGTTGTTCTTAATTTGAAATCAATAATAATGCAACTCGATAAAAAAAATTGATGGAAAATGCCGATAGAAGCAAATCGCAAAAATTTCCCCCCACTTATAGAAAGAAACACGTGGAGATGTTAAAAAAATAATTTCGGGATACTAAATTTTTTAAATATTCCATAACATTTATTTTTTATGAGCGCTAAAGCGCCTTTAGTTTTAGGCAACCCTTCATACTACAAACTTATGTAAATAAATTTATTTTTAAGTCTGTTTACATAAATCCAAGCTATCATATTTTTAATTAGGTAGAAAATCTTTAAAAAATGTACAGAAACGTTGAAATTAATATGTAAATTTTTTGAAATTGTCAATTATCTTTAGTGAAACGAATGGATAGATAAAACACCGCATCGAAAACGATTACTTCCACTTTAACGATTTTCGTGCGAAAGTGGCGAATCGTTAGTCTTTCAGCGAATAACACGCGGCGCGTCGTGAAAAAAAATGTTATAAATAGGTTTTTGGGCCAACGCAATATAGGTTAGATCGCGCCGTCGGCTATAAATTGACTAAATCAATAATTGCACTGGATTTGCTGACCTTATTCATATATGACATTTTCCTTTCTAATCCAATAAAACAGATAAGAAAAGGCGCACGGGTTGATGATGTTTCTATGTATGTATGTATGTATGTATGTATATATGTATTTGTTTGCGTCGCCGTCAACGTCGTCGGTCGCATAGAAAATATGATAGTATATATATGCAAATGAGCGGCAATATTCCATTCCGTTACTACTAACATTACATTCCAAAACGGTTAACTAATATTATAAATATGACGTTAAAGATCGCTGAAAATAATTTACATTTACAATTACAATTTCGCTTAATTAATAAACAAACTTAACGTGTCACATAATTTACATGTTAATGCTGATGCGCTAAATATATTTTGACTAAATTTAGCAGTGCAGATATATAGGCGGCGGTCAACGTGAAATTCTAATTGTGCGCGTTCTATCAATTCAATTATCAAATTGCGCACGCATTTTTAGTAAATATAACTATGATGAAATTGGCATTGTGTTAAATTTTTTCTTTGCAAAAGTTTTTTTTATTAATTTTGTGTTAAAATAGAAACACTTTTGCGGCATAGTATATATTTGTCCAGTCTTAACTATAGATTGTTTCTTGATTTTTATCAGAAAATATTGATATTTAGACGATTTTCGAAAGGTTGTCTCAAATGACAACTATTGGATGTTTTGGAAAGTAATTTCGTTTTATATTAAGCCAAGACGTTTTAAATCATTAAGTACAATTGAATTCGATAAACTTAACCTTTCAGCAATCTCACGAGTTTATTCGACGATTTGTATCTATCAATGTCTTTATTTTGTCTTCAACGGCTTCAACGGGCCTTCCAGAACGAAATTTTGCAAATGAATTTTGACATTGTCGTTCAGTCGATACATCTTCTCCATACACATTACATAATTTTCGCCTCCCTTGAACTGCATTTTTCGATAATAAAAGAGTAAAATATGCCGAAAATGCTATTTTCAATCTTTCATCTGTACTAGGGCACCAAACACAAACAATTTCACAGAGTCAAACAAATTTTTTAACAAACAAGCCTTACTACATCAGCTATCAAAATATAAAATAATTTTGCGGATTAAATGTGAAGTTGACTGTGAAAAATTCACTTGAGTCATCAGTTGGGAAAACACGAAATTACTTTCCGAACAATGCGATATTTTTTCATTTTTAGACGAATTTCATTTGAATTACTTTTTGATATAGGCAAACTGTTATCCTATTTTATTTCACATACGCTTCTTTATTTTATCGCATTTTCACTGATTTTCAAGGCCCAACTTATATTTTCCACCAGATATAATAATTAGATGATTTGGACTATAAAATACGTCTGATAAAACTATTATTGTACTACTAATATTTTTGCCTAATTTCAACAGAATTATTTTATGACACTGTTAAAGGTACACTAATAAGTTAGTAGCTTGTTGTAAAAATAGCGTTTTCTTATGAAATAAAGTGGACTATGCTAGTTTTAAATAATTGGGTTTGAGTGTAGTTTTTATGGAAAATGTATCTAATAAACTTTATTTAATTAAATAAACACGTTGATGATGGAAGCGACTTTCTCGCTTTATAAACAATAACACTAAATCTATCACACATTATAAAATCAATAATAATTTATATTATAGTTATATAAAAATAAAAAACATTTTCTATAAATCTATAAATGGTCATTCCAAACAAACACCGTAAAAGGCGCGTTTTCTACAAATTTGAAACGGCTCAAGAGGCCAAACATGGCAATAATTTATCGCTAGCGCGGCTAGCGCGTTCGTGCATTGCGCCGTTGCCTTTTGAATATTAGTAATCGAATAAATCGCAGGATATCTCAACGTAACGTTTGCAGGATATCCTTTCTCAGTTATATCTAGTTAAAATATTTGCATATATAGTTTAGTTTTCTGCCACATCCCAAGGCGATATGACAAATTATGCATTGTGTATTGAATGATGATCGATGTGCGATGATATGTGATGTGCATTCGATATATTTGCGTGGTGAGTGGAAATGGGTTATTGGTACACATGCACATCTGCGCACCGACAATTTTCTCTGTGCGCTGACGAGATGCAAGAGCACGTGACGCGCATACTAAACCATTTGCGATTGTTATCTATTATTCAATAAAAAAATCTGTCTGTTTAGAAGTTTAGTAATAGGTTTCTGAACGCCTTTTAAAAATATAAGAATATACCTACAGTGCAACCCAATTTACACTTTTTTAGATATTTATTGGCCAACTATAGTTTTTTACTATAGCGGAACCTCGGTTTAAGTCTTTAATACGTTCCAGATGTTTAGATGTATACCAAAACAACTACATATTACCGTAATAAGTAATTATATTAAAGTTGTATAAAACTGATACCAATCCGTTTAAGTAATCTCCGATGAAACAATTTGTACTAACTAACATATATGTTTGTGTTGGGATTGGAAAAGGCTCAAATTTATATTAAAATCCAACATTTTGATAATTTATTATAAAACTATTTTCCTGGAAAAATTGACATAGAATAGTAAAACATGGCTAAAACATTATAAGATATAAAAAAACTTGTTGTGAAAAGCAATAACACTAAATATCAGAGGATTTAACTAGATATTAGATATTAGGCGAATTATAACGTTTTCTACTCAAGATGTATAGAGTTTTCCAATAAGGATGATATGATTTTAAGTGATTTCAGATATAATCAAATTTTTTATATTATCTTATAGTACAATTCATAGCATTTATGTTTTGGATAGTACGTCGTTTAGATGTCCACCTCGGCTTCCTGCACACGAGTGAATTGGACGAATCCAAATTTTCAATTAGGTACAATCTTATACGGATGTAAATTTAAATCTTTTTGCAAACATTTCTCGAGTTGTTGTTTTTAAGTCCTAACTCCTGAGCACGACGAGCAATTGATAAATTTGGATTTTCCGCAACACCAGCTCTTACAGCAGAAACATTCTCCACAGTATTTCGGCGTCTTACTGGCGTTTCTACATCATGAAGAGTAAAATTACTTTCAAATTTCTCAACGATGCGACGAATGGCAAGCACACTAGGATGATTATTTAGACCAAAGTTATCACGAAATGTGCGAAAAGTGTTCAAAAATTTTTGGACAATAAGCAAATATTCTTTGAGCGGTTGTTTAGCATAATAAATTGCTAGAGTTTACTTAACATAAATGGACGTATATCGAGCTAAGTTTGTCTTATAAAAACAGATCGTATACTGAGATTGGACTAAGATCTCTACGATTCGTAAACATAAAATTTTTGATAAGGCATAAAATATTTGTTGCTACCTCTTGTTGAACCATTATTATAATTTTGAGGATTAATAATTAATTCAAAACATCTACCCGCGAATAATTTTTAGTATGTATAATTTCTTCGAAGTATTACCTATTCAGTTTACTTTATTTCTCAGAATATAAACTCTGCTAAATTATATAAATAGTCTGTTTCTTATTGTTTATAAATTAGACCTGATGATGGCTGTATAGCCGAATTGCGCATAGACTTTACTTAAAAAAATCTATTGCGAATCAAAAGCAAGTGTTTTTAATGAATTAATAATTCTCAATAATATATTTTTTGAATAGATTTTTCTTTTTTCATCTTTCATTTTTGATTTCATTAGTGAAAAATGCTAAAAACAACCTTTTAACACGAATATTACTTGCCCACATGAATCGACCCACTTTAATGTATAGAAACCTTGTAAAATTTGTTTTCAATTGTCAAAGTAGACATATTTCCATACATTTTTCAGACCGGAAGCGTCGTTAAATAATTAAATAAAAAGAAATTTTAGATATTTCATCGTCGCTTTCGAATAAGAACCGAACACATTCTTAATTTCATCTTCATTAAAAAAACCCATGTAAATGTCACTACATTTTGGGGCACCGGTTAATTGTGCACGACAAAAATAGCCACAACAACAACAGAAAAAATATTTTCAGATAAAATCATCACGATAATCACTTCTTAACGACGAATTTCACGTTCAATTGGCCGTGGATTTTCATTTATATATCCCATACACAATCAGCTTTTACCGGCTAATTAGCGGAACGGTGCTAATAGACAACCCAAATAGCACAATTGCACCCACGATCTTTGCCCACATTCGCTTTCTACAAACAATCCCATTCGATCTACGAAATAATAAAAGATAAAAATAAACAACAATTGATAAATGAATAATCGACGTACGCACGATTAATTTGAACTGAATTATGGATTGCCGAAAATAGATTGATGATGATATAACCTGATTCCGCGATGGCCGCCTGCCAAAGGACGGCGCAACCCAATTTCGCGTTATTATTTCGCGCAAATCGCTAGAAAAATGAGCGACGACGACGACGACGATGACGCCGTCGGCGCGCTCTCCGCTTTTTTCGACGGTAGCATGCAGGTGTAGCGTCTCTCCATACAATAAGGATGGATGTGAGCGCGCTCCCAACTATTTTTAGTAGCGACCAACGACGATATGAATCATATTTTTTTTTCAACGTAAATTTAGAATCGATTTGATATGGTTCTTGTGCAAAACGATACGACGGCGGCGTCCATTTCCGTTTTGCTCTCGTAAATAAAACTAATTACTATTAGAAATTATTCTTGCGCTATTTTTAAAAATAAATAACATACGATACGGTGCAATGCGTTTTATTTATTTTCGCATTACATGAAATACATATAAAAAACAAAATCATAAACTTTTCGTAAATATGTCTTTATAAATGTGATTAAGTTTCCGCAATTAAAATTATTTCCACTATAAATATACCAGATGGGAGTGTTAGCTAGGCAACTGTACAAACATGGTCATGACATGCGTGTTGCATACTGAACACCAAATATTATATTGAAAGAAATCAATCTAATACAAATATAAACAACAATTTATAAATAAATTAATATAACAGTAATACTTTGAAATATAATTATTTAATTGCTTATTAACTTAAACTAAATAAAATAATTATCTGAACAATGTAGGCAACTTTCCATGCACATCACTGTAGTACAAGTTGCATATTTAATGTTTTTTAAGTTTTATTTCTAATCACTATACTGAAATGATTCAGTGTTATAGTTCAGTAACGCACCGAACTTGTATGTGAAAGTGGAATCAATTTGAGTATTTGTTCATAAATGTATCAGTTGGAATACTCGCAGAACCGAACTATATACACGTGGGTCGTTTAACAAGTAATTAGCATCTAGACATAGAATAGTGAAGCTTTAGGTTCGATAGCGGTATTGTTTTAGTTTCGTATTTCGTACAATCTTTCGAATGACTACTGTCAAATTTATAGCAAAGTCCATTCTCGCTTTGATAGTCTTTCTAAAAGAGCGAGTTAGTAATACAGAAAAGTAACAACCGCACCCGTGAAAACACTAAAATAATGTTTTTGTCGCTATAAGTTCAGTTCAGCGAATTTTCTTAGTCGTTTTGGACTCGTCGGCGAGCATTGATTGCTTGGCACACATCAGTGATCACAGATCTAGTCAAAACAATGGACTTTACTCGCGTAAAGTGCTCCGAAGAAGTCGAAGATTTCTTTATCGGTCGAAAAGGAAATAATGGATGAATTTAGCTACACATTTGACAGTCGTGTATTATACGAGATAAGTCGCTTTTACGAAAGTAACGCCATAAGACCTAAAGGTTAAATACTTGTTGAACGACCCAAGTACACAAATTTATCAGCAGGGAAAAATACCTTGCATTTTTTAATTTCGATCACAATCGAAATGGTTCGGAGCTGATTTCGAATGAAATTTATAAGCTTCATTTCTAATTGCAATTGTGAACCAATTCGAAATTTGTTCAGTTACGAACGGAACTTGGACGTAGAAACTGAATTGGTTCGGATCCCAATAAACATTTTTTATTTTATTATAGTTCTATAATGGTTATAAGAATATCTAATAGGAAAAGAAGTTATATTATTTAGTTGTTTAAACGTTTATATAACTTTTATAAAACCTTTATAACGCTAAAACGGCGGATCATATTAGGGTTATATGACTAACTTATATACCTCTTATAAAACTACTTTTTTTTAATAATAAAA